>CATNUG010000027.1:0-32707 GCA_950371165.1 Lacanobia oleracea
GGGAGCAATATTGTGTAGTAAAAAAGTTTGTCCTAGTACTTAGGCAATTTTTGTTCAAAACCCCTTAAGTAATTTCCGTTCTGTTTGCGGAATCGAGTTTCCACCTGTCTAGACTCGGTTTTTCGGCGCTTTGCGCGAACTGAAAATCCGATCGGTCGTTGAAAACTCGATTTTTTGCCTTAAAAAAGTGGTTTTTTGACCACCGTGAACATTTTTGTTCTTTTCAAAATTCTGAAAATGGTCTAGCTAGCTCGTCCGCGCCGAGACGCGTCTTCCGACACCTCAAACGTGCGGCTGGCTCGCATGGAACCGCGAAAAATTAAAAAAAAATATGGCCCCGTCGTGAGACGGCGGCGGTCGATGGTGATTCGACGTCGACTCCTTGGAGCTTCGGCCGTGGTGGGAGTTGGTGGGTTACCTAAAATGGCTATTTCATAGCTGGCTTGACGTCGTCTAGTTCCTTAAAGAAACTATCCAAGCCGCTGAGTTCATTCTCCCACAGCTTGTTGATACTCGCCCGTTGTTGCTGGGCGACCTCTTCTTCTTTATCTTGGATTGTACCAAGATCTTCTTGCCTTTGAGCCCACCTCCTGGCGCGCTCTCTTTGTTTGGCAATGAGATCATCCTCCGCACGTGACAGCGAGTTTCTCAGGATGGTGATTTTTCTCAAATCACGCTTTCTCTTGGCTTTTCGGGATTTTATTTTAATTTTACGAATCCAATTAGAGAGAGATTCGATTTTATTATCAAAAACGTCGTCAGCAAAAGATTTATTATTTGCTTCAGAGCTCATTTTTAAAGTTGGACACGTCCGCACGTCACCAGGATGATTTAAGAATGTGGGCTACGGCGTCATGGCCGCCTTATATACCCGACCTGAGGTGTTGAGTCGGAGGCGCACTGCACAGTTGGCCGCAAAATGGCGTCCTTTGTCATGAACGAGTCTTGTCGAGAAAAACCGAGTACTCGCAATAATTTTGTTAATTCGGCAATTTTATAGGACAGTCACACACCAGAAGTAAATATTTTTGAGAATGTTTTCAAATTACTGGGAGCAATATTGTGTAGTAAAAAAGTTTGTCCTAGTACTTAGGCAATTTTTGTTCAAAACCCCTTAAGTAATTTCCGTTCTGTTTGCGGAATCGAGTTTCCACCTGTCTAGACTCGGTTTTTCGGCGCTTTGCGCGAACTGAAAATCCGATCGGTCGTTGAAAACTCGATTTTTTGCCTTAAAAAAGTGGTTTTTTGACCACCGTGAACATTTTTGTTCTTTTCAAAATTCTGAAAATGGTCTAGCTAGCTCGTCCGCGCCGAGACGCGTCTTCCGACACCTCAAACGTGCGGCTGGCTCGCATGGAACCGCGAAAAATTAAAAAAAAATATGGCCCCGTCGTGAGACGGCGGCGGTCGATGGTGATTCGACGTCGACTCCTTGGAGCTTCGGCCGTGGTGGGAGTTGGTGGGTTACCTAAAATGGCTATTTCATAGCTGGCTTGACGTCGTCTAGTTCCTTAAAGAAACTATCCAAGCCGCTGAGTTCATTCTCCCACAGCTTGTTGATACTCGCCCGTTGTTGCTGGGCGACCTCTTCTTCTTTATCTTGGATTGTACCAAGATCTTCTTGCCTTTGAGCCCACCTCCTGGCGCGCTCTCTTTGTTTGGCAATGAGATCATCCTCCGCACGTGACAGCGAGTTTCTCAGGATGGTGATTTTTCTCAAATCACGCTTTCTCTTGGCTTTTCGGGATTTTATTTTAATTTTACGAATCCAATTAGAGAGAGATTCGATTTTATTATCAAAAACGTCGTCAGCAAAAGATTTATTATTTGCTTCAGAGCTCATTTTTAAAGTTGGACACGTCCGCACGTCACCAGGATGATTTAAGAATGTGGGCTACGGCGTCATGGCCGCCTTATATACCCGACCTGAGGTGTTGAGTCGGAGGCGCACTGCACAGTTGGCCGCAAAATGGCGTCCTTTGTCATGAACGAGTCTTGTCGAGAAAAACCGAGTACTCGCAATAATTTTGTTAATTCGGCAATTTTATAGGACAGTCACACACCAGAAGTAAATATTTTTGAGAATGTTTTCAAATTACTGGGAGCAATATTGTGTAGTAAAAAAGTTTGTCCTAGTACTTAGGCAATTTTTGTTCAAAACCCCTTAAGTAATTTCCGTTCTGTTTGCGGAATCGAGTTTCCACCTGTCTAGACTCGGTTTTTCGGCGCTTTGCGCGAACTGAAAATCCGATCGGTCGTTGAAAACTCGATTTTTTGCCTTAAAAAAGTGGTTTTTTGACCACCGTGAACATTTTTGTTCTTTTCAAAATTCTGAAAATGGTCTAGCTAGCTCGTCCGCGCCGAGACGCGTCTTCCGACACCTCAAACGTGCGGCTGGCTCGCATGGAACCGCGAAAAATTAAAAAAAAATATGGCCCCGTCGTGAGACGGCGGCGGTCGATGGTGATTCGACGTCGACTCCTTGGAGCTTCGGCCGTGGTGGGAGTTGGTGGGTTACCTAAAATGGCTATTTCATAGCTGGCTTGACGTCGTCTAGTTCCTTAAAGAAACTATCCAAGCCGCTGAGTTCATTCTCCCACAGCTTGTTGATACTCGCCCGTTGTTGCTGGGCGACCTCTTCTTCTTTATCTTGGATTGTACCAAGATCTTCTTGCCTTTGAGCCCACCTCCTGGCGCGCTCTCTTTGTTTGGCAATGAGATCATCCTCCGCACGTGACAGCGAGTTTCTCAGGATGGTGATTTTTCTCAAATCACGCTTTCTCTTGGCTTTTCGGGATTTTATTTTAATTTTACGAATCCAATTAGAGAGAGATTCGATTTTATTATCAAAAACGTCGTCAGCAAAAGATTTATTATTTGCTTCAGAGCTCATTTTTAAAGTTGGACACGTCCGCACGTCACCAGGATGATTTAAGAATGTGGGCTACGGCGTCATGGCCGCCTTATATACCCGACCTGAGGTGTTGAGTCGGAGGCGCACTGCACAGTTGGCCGCAAAATGGCGTCCTTTGTCATGAACGAGTCTTGTCGAGAAAAACCGAGTACTCGCAATAATTTTGTTAATTCGGCAATTTTATAGGACAGTCACACACCAGAAGTAAATATTTTTGAGAATGTTTTCAAATTACTGGGAGCAATATTGTGTAGTAAAAAAGTTTGTCCTAGTACTTAGGCAATTTTTGTTCAAAACCCCTTAAGTAATTTCCGTTCTGTTTGCGGAATCGAGTTTCCACCTGTCTAGACTCGGTTTTTCGGCGCTTTGTGCGAACTGAAAATCCGATCGGTCGTTGAAAACTCGATTTTTTGCCTTAAAAAAGTGGTTTTTTGACCACCGTGAACATTTTTGTTCTTTTCAAAATTCTGAAAATGGTCTAGCTAGCTCGTCCGCGCCGAGACGCGTCTTCCGACACCTCAAACGTGCGGCTGGCTCGCATGGAACCGCGAAAAATTAAAAAAAAATATGGCCCCGTCGTGAGACGGCGGCGGTCGATGGTGATTCGACGTCGACTCCTTGGAGCTTCGGCCGTGGTGGGAGTTGGTGGGTTACCTAAAATGGCTATTTCATAGCTGGCTTGACGTCGTCTAGTTCCTTAAAGAAACTATCCAAGCCGCTGAGTTCATTCTCCCACAGCTTGTTGATACTCGCCCGTTGTTGCTGGGCGACCTCTTCTTCTTTATCTTGGATTGTACCAAGATCTTCTTGCCTTTGAGCCCACCTCCTGGCGCGCTCTCTTTGTTTGGCAATGAGATCATCCTCCGCACGTGACAGCGAGTTTCTCAGGATGGTGATTTTTCTCAAATCACGCTTTCTCTTGGCTTTTCGGGATTTTATTTTAATTTTACGAATCCAATTAGAGAGAGATTCGATTTTATTATCAAAAACGTCGTCAGCAAAAGATTTATTATTTGCTTCAGAGCTCATTTTTAAAGTTGGACACGTCCGCACGTCACCAGGATGATTTAAGAATGTGGGCTACGGCGTCATGGCCGCCTTATATACCCGACCTGAGGTGTTGAGTCGGAGGCGCACTGCACAGTTGGCCGCAAAATGGCGTCCTTTGTCATGAACGAGTCTTGTCGAGAAAAACCGAGTACTCGCAATAATTTTGTTAATTCGGCAATTTTATAGGACAGTCACACACCAGAAGTAAATATTTTTGAGAATGTTTTCAAATTACTGGGAGCAATATTGTGTAGTAAAAAAGTTTGTCCTAGTACTTAGGCAATTTTTGTTCAAAACCCCTTAAGTAATTTCCGTTCTGTTTGCGGAATCGAGTTTCCACCTGTCTAGACTCGGTTTTTCGGCGCTTTGCGCGAACTGAAAATCCGATCGGTCGTTGAAAACTCGATTTTTTGCCTTAAAAAAGTGGTTTTTTGACCACCGTGAACATTTTTGTTCTTTTCAAAATTCTGAAAATGGTCTAGCTAGCTCGTCCGCGCCGAGACGCGTCTTCCGACACCTCAAACGTGCGGCTGGCTCGCATGGAACCGCGAAAAATTAAAAAAAAATATGGCCCCGTCGTGAGACGGCGGCGGTCGATGGTGATTCGACGTCGACTCCTTGGAGCTTCGGCCGTGGTGGGAGTTGGTGGGTTACCTAAAATGGCTATTTCATAGCTGGCTTGACGTCGTCTAGTTCCTTAAAGAAACTATCCAAGCCGCTGAGTTCATTCTCCCACAGCTTGTTGATACTCGCCCGTTGTTGCTGGGCGACCTCTTCTTCTTTATCTTGGATTGTACCAAGATCTTCTTGCCTTTGAGCCCACCTCCTGGCGCGCTCTCTTTGTTTGGCAATGAGATCATCCTCCGCACGTGACAGCGAGTTTCTCAGGATGGTGATTTTTCTCAAATCACGCTTTCTCTTGGCTTTTCGGGATTTTATTTTAATTTTACGAATCCAATTAGAGAGAGATTCGATTTTATTATCAAAAACGTCGTCAGCAAAAGATTTATTATTTGCTTCAGAGCTCATTTTTAAAGTTGGACACGTCCGCACGTCACCAGGATGATTTAAGAATGTGGGCTACGGCGTCATGGCCGCCTTATATACCCGACCTGAGGTGTTGAGTCGGAGGCGCACTGCACAGTTGGCCGCAAAATGGCGTCCTTTGTCATGAACGAGTCTTGTCGAGAAAAACCGAGTACTCGCAATAATTTTGTTAATTCGGCAATTTTATAGGACAGTCACACACCAGAAGTAAATATTTTTGAGAATGTTTTCAAATTACTGGGAGCAATATTGTGTAGTAAAAAAGTTTGTCCTAGTACTTAGGCAATTTTTGTTCAAAACCCCTTAAGTAATTTCCGTTCTGTTTGCGGAATCGAGTTTCCACCTGTCTAGACTCGGTTTTTCGGCGCTTTGCGCGAACTGAAAATCCGATCGGTCGTTGAAAACTCGATTTTTTGCCTTAAAAAAGTGGTTTTTTGACCACCGTGAACATTTTTGTTCTTTTCAAAATTCTGAAAATGGTCTAGCTAGCTCGTCCGCGCCGAGACGCGTCTTCCGACACCTCAAACGTGCGGCTGGCTCGCATGGAACCGCGAAAAATTAAAAAAAAATATGGCCCCGTCGTGAGACGGCGGCGGTCGATGGTGATTCGACGTCGACTCCTTGGAGCTTCGGCCGTGGTGGGAGTTGGTGGGTTACCTAAAATGGCTATTTCATAGCTGGCTTGACGTCGTCTAGTTCCTTAAAGAAACTATCCAAGCCGCTGAGTTCATTCTCCCACAGCTTGTTGATACTCGCCCGTTGTTGCTGGGCGACCTCTTCTTCTTTATCTTGGATTGTACCAAGATCTTCTTGCCTTTGAGCCCACCTCCTGGCGCGCTCTCTTTGTTTGGCAATGAGATCATCCTCCGCACGTGACAGCGAGTTTCTCAGGATGGTGATTTTTCTCAAATCACGCTTTCTCTTGGCTTTTCGGGATTTTATTTTAATTTTACGAATCCAATTAGAGAGAGATTCGATTTTATTATCAAAAACGTCGTCAGCAAAAGATTTATTATTTGCTTCAGAGCTCATTTTTAAAGTTGGACACGTCCGCACGTCACCAGGATGATTTAAGAATGTGGGCTACGGCGTCATGGCCGCCTTATATACCCGACCTGAGGTGTTGAGTCGGAGGCGCACTGCACAGTTGGCCGCAAAATGGCGTCCTTTGTCATGAACGAGTCTTGTCGAGAAAAACCGAGTACTCGCAATAATTTTGTTAATTCGGCAATTTTATAGGACAGTCACACACCAGAAGTAAATATTTTTGAGAATGTTTTCAAATTACTGGGAGCAATATTGTGTAGTAAAAAAGTTTGTCCTAGTACTTAGGCAATTTTTGTTCAAAACCCCTTAAGTAATTTCCGTTCTGTTTGCGGAATCGAGTTTCCACCTGTCTAGACTCGGTTTTTCGGCGCTTTGCGCGAACTGAAAATCCGATCGGTCGTTGAAAACTCGATTTTTTGCCTTAAAAAAGTGGTTTTTTGACCACCGTGAACATTTTTGTTCTTTTCAAAATTCTGAAAATGGTCTAGCTAGCTCGTCCGCGCCGAGACGCGTCTTCCGACACCTCAAACGTGCGGCTGGCTCGCATGGAACCGCGAAAAATTAAAAAAAAATATGGCCCCGTCGTGAGACGGCGGCGGTCGATGGTGATTCGACGTCGACTCCTTGGAGCTTCGGCCGTGGTGGGAGTTGGTGGGTTACCTAAAATGGCTATTTCATAGCTGGCTTGACGTCGTCTAGTTCCTTAAAGAAACTATCCAAGCCGCTGAGTTCATTCTCCCACAGCTTGTTGATACTCGCCCGTTGTTGCTGGGCGACCTCTTCTTCTTTATCTTGGATTGTACCAAGATCTTCTTGCCTTTGAGCCCACCTCCTGGCGCGCTCTCTTTGTTTGGCAATGAGATCATCCTCCGCACGTGACAGCGAGTTTCTCAGGATGGTGATTTTTCTCAAATCACGCTTTCTCTTGGCTTTTCGGGATTTTATTTTAATTTTACGAATCCAATTAGAGAGAGATTCGATTTTATTATCAAAAACGTCGTCAGCAAAAGATTTATTATTTGCTTCAGAGCTCATTTTTAAAGTTGGACACGTCCGCACGTCACCAGGATGATTTAAGAATGTGGGCTACGGCGTCATGGCCGCCTTATATACCCGACCTGAGGTGTTGAGTCGGAGGCGCACTGCACAGTTGGCCGCAAAATGGCGTCCTTTGTCATGAACGAGTCTTGTCGAGAAAAACCGAGTACTCGCAATAATTTTGTTAATTCGGCAATTTTATAGGACAGTCACACACCAGAAGTAAATATTTTTGAGAATGTTTTCAAATTACTGGGAGCAATATTGTGTAGTAAAAAAGTTTGTCCTAGTACTTAGGCAATTTTTGTTCAAAACCCCTTAAGTAATTTCCGTTCTGTTTGCGGAATCGAGTTTCCACCTGTCTAGACTCGGTTTTTCGGCGCTTTGCGCGAACTGAAAATCCGATCGGTCGTTGAAAACTCGATTTTTTGCCTTAAAAAAGTGGTTTTTTGACCACCGTGAACATTTTTGTTCTTTTCAAAATTCTGAAAATGGTCTAGCTAGCTCGTCCGCGCCGAGACGCGTCTTCCGACACCTCAAACGTGCGGCTGGCTCGCATGGAACCGCGAAAAATTAAAAAAAAATATGGCCCCGTCGTGAGACGGCGGCGGTCGATGGTGATTCGACGTCGACTCCTTGGAGCTTCGGCCGTGGTGGGAGTTGGTGGGTTACCTAAAATGGCTATTTCATAGCTGGCTTGACGTCGTCTAGTTCCTTAAAGAAACTATCCAAGCCGCTGAGTTCATTCTCCCACAGCTTGTTGATACTCGCCCGTTGTTGCTGGGCGACCTCTTCTTCTTTATCTTGGATTGTACCAAGATCTTCTTGCCTTTGAGCCCACCTCCTGGCGCGCTCTCTTTGTTTGGCAATGAGATCATCCTCCGCACGTGACAGCGAGTTTCTCAGGATGGTGATTTTTCTCAAATCACGCTTTCTCTTGGCTTTTCGGGATTTTATTTTAATTTTACGAATCCAATTAGAGAGAGATTCGATTTTATTATCAAAAACGTCGTCAGCAAAAGATTTATTATTTGCTTCAGAGCTCATTTTTAAAGTTGGACACGTCCGCACGTCACCAGGATGATTTAAGAATGTGGGCTACGGCGTCATGGCCGCCTTATATACCCGACCTGAGGTGTTGAGTCGGAGGCGCACTGCACAGTTGGCCGCAAAATGGCGTCCTTTGTCATGAACGAGTCTTGTCGAGAAAAACCGAGTACTCGCAATAATTTTGTTAATTCGGCAATTTTATAGGACAGTCACACACCAGAAGTAAATATTTTTGAGAATGTTTTCAAATTACTGGGAGCAATATTGTGTAGTAAAAAAGTTTGTCCTAGTACTTAGGCAATTTTTGTTCAAAACCCCTTAAGTAATTTCCGTTCTGTTTGCGGAATCGAGTTTCCACCTGTCTAGACTCGGTTTTTCGGCGCTTTGCGCGAACTGAAAATCCGATCGGTCGTTGAAAACTCGATTTTTTGCCTTAAAAAAGTGGTTTTTTGACCACCGTGAACATTTTTGTTCTTTTCAAAATTCTGAAAATGGTCTAGCTAGCTCGTCCGCGCCGAGACGCGTCTTCCGACACCTCAAACGTGCGGCTGGCTCGCATGGAACCGCGAAAAATTAAAAAAAAATATGGCCCCGTCGTGAGACGGCGGCGGTCGATGGTGATTCGACGTCGACTCCTTGGAGCTTCGGCCGTGGTGGGAGTTGGTGGGTTACCTAAAATGGCTATTTCATAGCTGGCTTGACGTCGTCTAGTTCCTTAAAGAAACTATCCAAGCCGCTGAGTTCATTCTCCCACAGCTTGTTGATACTCGCCCGTTGTTGCTGGGCGACCTCTTCTTCTTTATCTTGGATTGTACCAAGATCTTCTTGCCTTTGAGCCCACCTCCTGGCGCGCTCTCTTTGTTTGGCAATGAGATCATCCTCCGCACGTGACAGCGAGTTTCTCAGGATGGTGATTTTTCTCAAATCACGCTTTCTCTTGGCTTTTCGGGATTTTATTTTAATTTTACGAATCCAATTAGAGAGAGATTCGATTTTATTATCAAAAACGTCGTCAGCAAAAGATTTATTATTTGCTTCAGAGCTCATTTTTAAAGTTGGACACGTCCGCACGTCACCAGGATGATTTAAGAATGTGGGCTACGGCGTCATGGCCGCCTTATATACCCGACCTGAGGTGTTGAGTCGGAGGCGCACTGCACAGTTGGCCGCAAAATGGCGTCCTTTGTCATGAACGAGTCTTGTCGAGAAAAACCGAGTACTCGCAATAATTTTGTTAATTCGGCAATTTTATAGGACAGTCACACACCAGAAGTAAATATTTTTGAGAATGTTTTCAAATTACTGGGAGCAATATTGTGTAGTAAAAAAGTTTGTCCTAGTACTTAGGCAATTTTTGTTCAAAACCCCTTAAGTAATTTCCGTTCTGTTTGCGGAATCGAGTTTCCACCTGTCTAGACTCGGTTTTTCGGCGCTTTGCGCGAACTGAAAATCCGATCGGTCGTTGAAAACTCGATTTTTTGCCTTAAAAAAGTGGTTTTTTGACCACCGTGAACATTTTTGTTCTTTTCAAAATTCTGAAAATGGTCTAGCTAGCTCGTCCGCGCCGAGACGCGTCTTCCGACACCTCAAACGTGCGGCTGGCTCGCATGGAACCGCGAAAAATTAAAAAAAAATATGGCCCCGTCGTGAGACGGCGGCGGTCGATGGTGATTCGACGTCGACTCCTTGGAGCTTCGGCCGTGGTGGGAGTTGGTGGGTTACCTAAAATGGCTATTTCATAGCTGGCTTGACGTCGTCTAGTTCCTTAAAGAAACTATCCAAGCCGCTGAGTTCATTCTCCCACAGCTTGTTGATACTCGCCCGTTGTTGCTGGGCGACCTCTTCTTCTTTATCTTGGATTGTACCAAGATCTTCTTGCCTTTGAGCCCACCTCCTGGCGCGCTCTCTTTGTTTGGCAATGAGATCATCCTCCGCACGTGACAGCGAGTTTCTCAGGATGGTGATTTTTCTCAAATCACGCTTTCTCTTGGCTTTTCGGGATTTTATTTTAATTTTACGAATCCAATTAGAGAGAGATTCGATTTTATTATCAAAAACGTCGTCAGCAAAAGATTTATTATTTGCTTCAGAGCTCATTTTTAAAGTTGGACACGTCCGCACGTCACCAGGATGATTTAAGAATGTGGGCTACGGCGTCATGGCCGCCTTATATACCCGACCTGAGGTGTTGAGTCGGAGGCGCACTGCACAGTTGGCCGCAAAATGGCGTCCTTTGTCATGAACGAGTCTTGTCGAGAAAAACCGAGTACTCGCAATAATTTTGTTAATTCGGCAATTTTATAGGACAGTCACACACCAGAAGTAAATATTTTTGAGAATGTTTTCAAATTACTGGGAGCAATATTGTGTAGTAAAAAAGTTTGTCCTAGTACTTAGGCAATTTTTGTTCAAAACCCCTTAAGTAATTTCCGTTCTGTTTGCGGAATCGAGTTTCCACCTGTCTAGACTCGGTTTTTCGGCGCTTTGCGCGAACTGAAAATCCGATCGGTCGTTGAAAACTCGATTTTTTGCCTTAAAAAAGTGGTTTTTTGACCACCGTGAACATTTTTGTTCTTTTCAAAATTCTGAAAATGGTCTAGCTAGCTCGTCCGCGCCGAGACGCGTCTTCCGACACCTCAAACGTGCGGCTGGCTCGCATGGAACCGCGAAAAATTAAAAAAAAATATGGCCCCGTCGTGAGACGGCGGCGGTCGATGGTGATTCGACGTCGACTCCTTGGAGCTTCGGCCGTGGTGGGAGTTGGTGGGTTACCTAAAATGGCTATTTCATAGCTGGCTTGACGTCGTCTAGTTCCTTAAAGAAACTATCCAAGCCGCTGAGTTCATTCTCCCACAGCTTGTTGATACTCGCCCGTTGTTGCTGGGCGACCTCTTCTTCTTTATCTTGGATTGTACCAAGATCTTCTTGCCTTTGAGCGAGCCCACCTCCTGGCGCGCTCTCTTTGTTTGGCAATGAGATCATCCTCCGCACGTGACAGCGAGTTTCTCAGGATGGTGATTTTTCTCAAATCACGCTTTCTCTTGGCTTTTCGGGATTTTATTTTAATTTTACGAATCCAATTAGAGAGAGATTCGATTTTATTATCAAAAACGTCGTCAGCAAAAGATTTATTATTTGCTTCAGAGCTCATTTTTAAAGTTGGACACGTCCGCACGTCACCAGGATGATTTAAGAATGTGGGCTACGGCGTCATGGCCGCCTTATATACCCGACCTGAGGTGTTGAGTCGGAGGCGCACTGCACAGTTGGCCGCAAAATGGCGTCCTTTGTCATGAACGAGTCTTGTCGAGAAAAACCGAGTACTCGCAATAATTTTGTTAATTCGGCAATTTTATAGGACAGTCACACACCAGAAGTAAATATTTTTGAGAATGTTTTCAAATTACTGGGAGCAATATTGTGTAGTAAAAAAGTTTGTCCTAGTACTTAGGCAATTTTTGTTCAAAACCCCTTAAGTAATTTCCGTTCTGTTTGCGGAATCGAGTTTCCACCTGTCTAGACTCGGTTTTTCGGCGCTTTGCGCGAACTGAAAATCCGATCGGTCGTTGAAAACTCGATTTTTTGCCTTAAAAAAGTGGTTTTTTGACCACCGTGAACATTTTTGTTCTTTTCAAAATTCTGAAAATGGTCTAGCTAGCTCGTCCGCGCCGAGACGCGTCTTCCGACACCTCAAACGTGCGGCTGGCTCGCATGGAACCGCGAAAAATTAAAAAAAAATATGGCCCCGTCGTGAGACGGCGGCGGTCGATGGTGATTCGACGTCGACTCCTTGGAGCTTCGGCCGTGGTGGGAGTTGGTGGGTTACCTAAAATGGCTATTTCATAGCTGGCTTGACGTCGTCTAGTTCCTTAAAGAAACTATCCAAGCCGCTGAGTTCATTCTCCCACAGCTTGTTGATACTCGCCCGTTGTTGCTGGGCGACCTCTTCTTCTTTATCTTGGATTGTACCAAGATCTTCTTGCCTTTGAGCCCACCTCCTGGCGCGCTCTCTTTGTTTGGCAATGAGATCATCCTCCGCACGTGACAGCGAGTTTCTCAGGATGGTGATTTTTCTCAAATCACGCTTTCTCTTGGCTTTTCGGGATTTTATTTTAATTTTACGAATCCAATTAGAGAGAGATTCGATTTTATTATCAAAAACGTCGTCAGCAAAAGATTTATTATTTGCTTCAGAGCTCATTTTTAAAGTTGGACACGTCCGCACGTCACCAGGATGATTTAAGAATGTGGGCTACGGCGTCATGGCCGCCTTATATACCCGACCTGAGGTGTTGAGTCGGAGGCGCACTGCACAGTTGGCCGCAAAATGGCGTCCTTTGTCATGAACGAGTCTTGTCGAGAAAAACCGAGTACTCGCAATAATTTTGTTAATTCGGCAATTTTATAGGACAGTCACACACCAGAAGTAAATATTTTTGAGAATGTTTTCAAATTACTGGGAGCAATATTGTGTAGTAAAAAAGTTTGTCCTAGTACTTAGGCAATTTTTGTTCAAAACCCCTTAAGTAATTTCCGTTCTGTTTGCGGAATCGAGTTTCCACCTGTCTAGACTCGGTTTTTCGGCGCTTTGCGCGAACTGAAAATCCGATCGGTCGTTGAAAACTCGATTTTTTGCCTTAAAAAAGTGGTTTTTTGACCACCGTGAACATTTTTGTTCTTTTCAAAATTCTGAAAATGGTCTAGCTAGCTCGTCCGCGCCGAGACGCGTCTTCCGACACCTCAAACGTGCGGCTGGCTCGCATGGAACCGCGAAAAATTAAAAAAAAATATGGCCCCGTCGTGAGACGGCGGCGGTCGATGGTGATTCGACGTCGACTCCTTGGAGCTTCGGCCGTGGTGGGAGTTGGTGGGTTACCTAAAATGGCTATTTCATAGCTGGCTTGACGTCGTCTAGTTCCTTAAAGAAACTATCCAAGCCGCTGAGTTCATTCTCCCACAGCTTGTTGATACTCGCCCGTTGTTGCTGGGCGACCTCTTCTTCTTTATCTTGGATTGTACCAAGATCTTCTTGCCTTTGAGCCCACCTCCTGGCGCGCTCTCTTTGTTTGGCAATGAGATCATCCTCCGCACGTGACAGCGAGTTTCTCAGGATGGTGATTTTTCTCAAATCACGCTTTCTCTTGGCTTTTCGGGATTTTATTTTAATTTTACGAATCCAATTAGAGAGAGATTCGATTTTATTATCAAAAACGTCGTCAGCAAAAGATTTATTATTTGCTTCAGAGCTCATTTTTAAAGTTGGACACGTCCGCACGTCACCAGGATGATTTAAGAATGTGGGCTACGGCGTCATGGCCGCCTTATATACCCGACCTGAGGTGTTGAGTCGGAGGCGCACTGCACAGTTGGCCGCAAAATGGCGTCCTTTGTCATGAACGAGTCTTGTCGAGAAAAACCGAGTACTCGCAATAATTTTGTTAATTCGGCAATTTTATAGGACAGTCACACACCAGAAGTAAATATTTTTGAGAATGTTTTCAAATTACTGGGAGCAATATTGTGTAGTAAAAAAGTTTGTCCTAGTACTTAGGCAATTTTTGTTCAAAACCCCTTAAGTAATTTCCGTTCTGTTTGCGGAATCGAGTTTCCACCTGTCTAGACTCGGTTTTTCGGCGCTTTGCGCGAACTGAAAATCCGATCGGTCGTTGAAAACTCGATTTTTTGCCTTAAAAAAGTGGTTTTTTGACCACCGTGAACATTTTTGTTCTTTTCAAAATTCTGAAAATGGTCTAGCTAGCTCGTCCGCGCCGAGACGCGTCTTCCGACACCTCAAACGTGCGGCTGGCTCGCATGGAACCGCGAAAAATTAAAAAAAAATATGGCCCCGTCGTGAGACGGCGGCGGTCGATGGTGATTCGACGTCGACTCCTTGGAGCTTCGGCCGTGGTGGGAGTTGGTGGGTTACCTAAAATGGCTATTTCATAGCTGGCTTGACGTCGTCTAGTTCCTTAAAGAAACTATCCAAGCCGCTGAGTTCATTCTCCCACAGCTTGTTGATACTCGCCCGTTGTTGCTGGGCGACCTCTTCTTCTTTATCTTGGATTGTACCAAGATCTTCTTGCCTTTGAGCCCACCTCCTGGCGCGCTCTCTTTGTTTGGCAATGAGATCATCCTCCGCACGTGACAGCGAGTTTCTCAGGATGGTGATTTTTCTCAAATCACGCTTTCTCTTGGCTTTTCGGGATTTTATTTTAATTTTACGAATCCAATTAGAGAGAGATTCGATTTTATTATCAAAAACGTCGTCAGCAAAAGATTTATTATTTGCTTCAGAGCTCATTTTTAAAGTTGGACACGTCCGCACGTCACCAGGATGATTTAAGAATGTGGGCTACGGCGTCATGGCCGCCTTATATACCCGACCTGAGGTGTTGAGTCGGAGGCGCACTGCACAGTTGGCCGCAAAATGGCGTCCTTTGTCATGAACGAGTCTTGTCGAGAAAAACCGAGTACTCGCAATAATTTTGTTAATTCGGCAATTTTATAGGACAGTCACACACCAGAAGTAAATATTTTTGAGAATGTTTTCAAATTACTGGGAGCAATATTGTGTAGTAAAAAAGTTTGTCCTAGTACTTAGGCAATTTTTGTTCAAAACCCCTTAAGTAATTTCCGTTCTGTTTGCGGAATCGAGTTTCCACCTGTCTAGACTCGGTTTTTCGGCGCTTTGCGCGAACTGAAAATCCGATCGGTCGTTGAAAACTCGATTTTTTGCCTTAAAAAAGTGGTTTTTTGACCACCGTGAACATTTTTGTTCTTTTCAAAATTCTGAAAATGGTCTAGCTAGCTCGTCCGCGCCGAGACGCGTCTTCCGACACCTCAAACGTGCGGCTGGCTCGCATGGAACCGCGAAAAATTAAAAAAAAATATGGCCCCGTCGTGAGACGGCGGCGGTCGATGGTGATTCGACGTCGACTCCTTGGAGCTTCGGCCGTGGTGGGAGTTGGTGGGTTACCTAAAATGGCTATTTCATAGCTGGCTTGACGTCGTCTAGTTCCTTAAAGAAACTATCCAAGCCGCTGAGTTCATTCTCCCACAGCTTGTTGATACTCGCCCGTTGTTGCTGGGCGACCTCTTCTTCTTTATCTTGGATTGTACCAAGATCTTCTTGCCTTTGAGCGAGCCCACCTCCTGGCGCGCTCTCTTTGTTTGGCAATGAGATCATCCTCCGCACGTGACAGCGAGTTTCTCAGGATGGTGATTTTTCTCAAATCACGCTTTCTCTTGGCTTTTCGGGATTTTATTTTAATTTTACGAATCCAATTAGAGAGAGATTCGATTTTATTATCAAAAACGTCGTCAGCAAAAGATTTATTATTTGCTTCAGAGCTCATTTTTAAAGTTGGACACGTCCGCACGTCACCAGGATGATTTAAGAATGTGGGCTACGGCGTCATGGCCGCCTTATATACCCGACCTGAGGTGTTGAGTCGGAGGCGCACTGCACAGTTGGCCGCAAAATGGCGTCCTTTGTCATGAACGAGTCTTGTCGAGAAAAACCGAGTACTCGCAATAATTTTGTTAATTCGGCAATTTTATAGGACAGTCACACACCAGAAGTAAATATTTTTGAGAATGTTTTCAAATTACTGGGAGCAATATTGTGTAGTAAAAAAGTTTGTCCTAGTACTTAGGCAATTTTTGTTCAAAACCCCTTAAGTAATTTCCGTTCTGTTTGCGGAATCGAGTTTCCACCTGTCTAGACTCGGTTTTTCGGCGCTTTGCGCGAACTGAAAATCCGATCGGTCGTTGAAAACTCGATTTTTTGCCTTAAAAAAGTGGTTTTTTGACCACCGTGAACATTTTTGTTCTTTTCAAAATTCTGAAAATGGTCTAGCTAGCTCGTCCGCGCCGAGACGCGTCTTCCGACACCTCAAACGTGCGGCTGGCTCGCATGGAACCGCGAAAAATTAAAAAAAAATATGGCCCCGTCGTGAGACGGCGGCGGTCGATGGTGATTCGACGTCGACTCCTTGGAGCTTCGGCCGTGGTGGGAGTTGGTGGGTTACCTAAAATGGCTATTTCATAGCTGGCTTGACGTCGTCTAGTTCCTTAAAGAAACTATCCAAGCCGCTGAGTTCATTCTCCCACAGCTTGTTGATACTCGCCCGTTGTTGCTGGGCGACCTCTTCTTCTTTATCTTGGATTGTACCAAGATCTTCTTGCCTTTGAGCCCACCTCCTGGCGCGCTCTCTTTGTTTGGCAATGAGATCATCCTCCGCACGTGACAGCGAGTTTCTCAGGATGGTGATTTTTCTCAAATCACGCTTTCTCTTGGCTTTTCGGGATTTTATTTTAATTTTACGAATCCAATTAGAGAGAGATTCGATTTTATTATCAAAAACGTCGTCAGCAAAAGATTTATTATTTGCTTCAGAGCTCATTTTTAAAGTTGGACACGTCCGCACGTCACCAGGATGATTTAAGAATGTGGGCTACGGCGTCATGGCCGCCTTATATACCCGACCTGAGGTGTTGAGTCGGAGGCGCACTGCACAGTTGGCCGCAAAATGGCGTCCTTTGTCATGAACGAGTCTTGTCGAGAAAAACCGAGTACTCGCAATAATTTTGTTAATTCGGCAATTTTATAGGACAGTCACACACCAGAAGTAAATATTTTTGAGAATGTTTTCAAATTACTGGGAGCAATATTGTGTAGTAAAAAAGTTTGTCCTAGTACTTAGGCAATTTTTGTTCAAAACCCCTTAAGTAATTTCCGTTCTGTTTGCGGAATCGAGTTTCCACCTGTCTAGACTCGGTTTTTCGGCGCTTTGCGCGAACTGAAAATCCGATCGGTCGTTGAAAACTCGATTTTTTGCCTTAAAAAAGTGGTTTTTTGACCACCGTGAACATTTTTGTTCTTTTCAAAATTCTGAAAATGGTCTAGCTAGCTCGTCCGCGCCGAGACGCGTCTTCCGACACCTCAAACGTGCGGCTGGCTCGCATGGAACCGCGAAAAATTAAAAAAAAATATGGCCCCGTCGTGAGACGGCGGCGGTCGATGGTGATTCGACGTCGACTCCTTGGAGCTTCGGCCGTGGTGGGAGTTGGTGGGTTACCTAAAATGGCTATTTCATAGCTGGCTTGACGTCGTCTAGTTCCTTAAAGAAACTATCCAAGCCGCTGAGTTCATTCTCCCACAGCTTGTTGATACTCGCCCGTTGTTGCTGGGCGACCTCTTCTTCTTTATCTTGGATTGTACCAAGATCTTCTTGCCTTTGAGCCCACCTCCTGGCGCGCTCTCTTTGTTTGGCAATGAGATCATCCTCCGCACGTGACAGCGAGTTTCTCAGGATGGTGATTTTTCTCAAATCACGCTTTCTCTTGGCTTTTCGGGATTTTATTTTAATTTTACGAATCCAATTAGAGAGAGATTCGATTTTATTATCAAAAACGTCGTCAGCAAAAGATTTATTATTTGCTTCAGAGCTCATTTTTAAAGTTGGACACGTCCGCACGTCACCAGGATGATTTAAGAATGTGGGCTACGGCGTCATGGCCGCCTTATATACCCGACCTGAGGTGTTGAGTCGGAGGCGCACTGCACAGTTGGCCGCAAAATGGCGTCCTTTGTCATGAACGAGTCTTGTCGAGAAAAACCGAGTACTCGCAATAATTTTGTTAATTCGGCAATTTTATAGGACAGTCACACACCAGAAGTAAATATTTTTGAGAATGTTTTCAAATTACTGGGAGCAATATTGTGTAGTAAAAAAGTTTGTCCTAGTACTTAGGCAATTTTTGTTCAAAACCCCTTAAGTAATTTCCGTTCTGTTTGCGGAATCGAGTTTCCACCTGTCTAGACTCGGTTTTTCGGCGCTTTGCGCGAACTGAAAATCCGATCGGTCGTTGAAAACTCGATTTTTTGCCTTAAAAAAGTGGTTTTTTGACCACCGTGAACATTTTTGTTCTTTTCAAAATTCTGAAAATGGTCTAGCTAGCTCGTCCGCGCCGAGACGCGTCTTCCGACACCTCAAACGTGCGGCTGGCTCGCATGGAACCGCGAAAAATTAAAAAAAAATATGGCCCCGTCGTGAGACGGCGGCGGTCGATGGTGATTCGACGTCGACTCCTTGGAGCTTCGGCCGTGGTGGGAGTTGGTGGGTTACCTAAAATGGCTATTTCATAGCTGGCTTGACGTCGTCTAGTTCCTTAAAGAAACTATCCAAGCCGCTGAGTTCATTCTCCCACAGCTTGTTGATACTCGCCCGTTGTTGCTGGGCGACCTCTTCTTCTTTATCTTGGATTGTACCAAGATCTTCTTGCCTTTGAGCCCACCTCCTGGCGCGCTCTCTTTGTTTGGCAATGAGATCATCCTCCGCACGTGACAGCGAGTTTCTCAGGATGGTGATTTTTCTCAAATCACGCTTTCTCTTGGCTTTTCGGGATTTTATTTTAATTTTACGAATCCAATTAGAGAGAGATTCGATTTTATTATCAAAAACGTCGTCAGCAAAAGATTTATTATTTGCTTCAGAGCTCATTTTTAAAGTTGGACACGTCCGCACGTCACCAGGATGATTTAAGAATGTGGGCTACGGCGTCATGGCCGCCTTATATACCCGACCTGAGGTGTTGAGTCGGAGGCGCACTGCACAGTTGGCCGCAAAATGGCGTCCTTTGTCATGAACGAGTCTTGTCGAGAAAAACCGAGTACTCGCAATAATTTTGTTAATTCGGCAATTTTATAGGACAGTCACACACCAGAAGTAAATATTTTTGAGAATGTTTTCAAATTACTGGGAGCAATATTGTGTAGTAAAAAAGTTTGTCCTAGTACTTAGGCAATTTTTGTTCAAAACCCCTTAAGTAATTTCCGTTCTGTTTGCGGAATCGAGTTTCCACCTGTCTAGACTCGGTTTTTCGGCGCTTTGCGCGAACTGAAAATCCGATCGGTCGTTGAAAACTCGATTTTTTGCCTTAAAAAAGTGGTTTTTTGACCACCGTGAACATTTTTGTTCTTTTCAAAATTCTGAAAATGGTCTAGCTAGCTCGTCCGCGCCGAGACGCGTCTTCCGACACCTCAAACGTGCGGCTGGCTCGCATGGAACCGCGAAAAATTAAAAAAAAATATGGCCCCGTCGTGAGACGGCGGCGGTCGATGGTGATTCGACGTCGACTCCTTGGAGCTTCGGCCGTGGTGGGAGTTGGTGGGTTACCTAAAATGGCTATTTCATAGCTGGCTTGACGTCGTCTAGTTCCTTAAAGAAACTATCCAAGCCGCTGAGTTCATTCTCCCACAGCTTGTTGATACTCGCCCGTTGTTGCTGGGCGACCTCTTCTTCTTTATCTTGGATTGTACCAAGATCTTCTTGCCTTTGAGCCCACCTCCTGGCGCGCTCTCTTTGTTTGGCAATGAGATCATCCTCCGCACGTGACAGCGAGTTTCTCAGGATGGTGATTTTTCTCAAATCACGCTTTCTCTTGGCTTTTCGGGATTTTATTTTAATTTTACGAATCCAATTAGAGAGAGATTCGATTTTATTATCAAAAACGTCGTCAGCAAAAGATTTATTATTTGCTTCAGAGCTCATTTTTAAAGTTGGACACGTCCGCACGTCACCAGGATGATTTAAGAATGTGGGCTACGGCGTCATGGCCGCCTTATATACCCGACCTGAGGTGTTGAGTCGGAGGCGCACTGCACAGTTGGCCGCAAAATGGCGTCCTTTGTCATGAACGAGTCTTGTCGAGAAAAACCGAGTACTCGCAATAATTTTGTTAATTCGGCAATTTTATAGGACAGTCACACACCAGAAGTAAATATTTTTGAGAATGTTTTCAAATTACTGGGAGCAATATTGTGTAGTAAAAAAGTTTGTCCTAGTACTTAGGCAATTTTTGTTCAAAACCCCTTAAGTAATTTCCGTTCTGTTTGCGGAATCGAGTTTCCACCTGTCTAGACTCGGTTTTTCGGCGCTTTGCGCGAACTGAAAATCCGATCGGTCGTTGAAAACTCGATTTTTTGCCTTAAAAAAGTGGTTTTTTGACCACCGTGAACATTTTTGTTCTTTTCAAAATTCTGAAAATGGTCTAGCTAGCTCGTCCGCGCCGAGACGCGTCTTCCGACACCTCAAACGTGCGGCTGGCTCGCATGTAACCGCGAAAAATTAAAAAAAAATATGGCCCCGTCGTGAGACGGCGGCGGTCGATGGTGATTCGACGTCGACTCCTTGGAGCTTCGGCCGTGGTGGGAGTTGGTGGGTTACCTAAAATGGCTATTTCATAGCTGGCTTGACGTCGTCTAGTTCCTTAAAGAAACTATCCAAGCCGCTGAGTTCATTCTCCCACAGCTTGTTGATACTCGCCCGTTGTTGCTGGGCGACCTCTTCTTCTTTATCTTGGATTGTACCAAGATCTTCTTGCCTTTGAGCCCACCTCCTGGCGCGCTCTCTTTGTTTGGCAATGAGATCATCCTCCGCACGTGACAGCGAGTTTCTCAGGATGGTGATTTTTCTCAAATCACGCTTTCTCTTGGCTTTTCGGGATTTTATTTTAATTTTACGAATCCAATTAGAGAGAGATTCGATTTTATTATCAAAAACGTCGTCAGCAAAAGATTTATTATTTGCTTCAGAGCTCATTTTTAAAGTTGGACACGTCCGCACGTCACCAGGATGATTTAAGAATGTGGGCTACGGCGTCATGGCCGCCTTATATACCCGACCTGAGGTGTTGAGTCGGAGGCGCACTGCACAGTTGGCCGCAAAATGGCGTCCTTTGTCATGAACGAGTCTTGTCGAGAAAAACCGAGTACTCGCAATAATTTTGTTAATTCGGCAATTTTATAGGACAGTCACACACCAGAAGTAAATATTTTTGAGAATGTTTTCAAATTACTGGGAGCAATATTGTGTAGTAAAAAAGTTTGTCCTAGTACTTAGGCAATTTTTGTTCAAAACCCCTTAAGTAATTTCCGTTCTGTTTGCGGAATCGAGTTTCCACCTGTCTAGACTCGGTTTTTCGGCGCTTTGCGCGAACTGAAAATCCGATCGGTCGTTGAAAACTCGATTTTTTGCCTTAAAAAAGTGGTTTTTTGACCACCGTGAACATTTTTGTTCTTTTCAAAATTCTGAAAATGGTCTAGCTAGCTCGTCCGCGCCGAGACGCGTCTTCCGACACCTCAAACGTGCGGCTGGCTCGCATGGAACCGCGAAAAATTAAAAAAAAATATGGCCCCGTCGTGAGACGGCGGCGGTCGATGGTGATTCGACGTCGACTCCTTGGAGCTTCGGCCGTGGTGGGAGTTGGTGGGTTACCTAAAATGGCTATTTCATAGCTGGCTTGACGTCGTCTAGTTCCTTAAAGAAACTATCCAAGCCGCTGAGTTCATTCTCCCACAGCTTGTTGATACTCGCCCGTTGTTGCTGGGCGACCTCTTCTTCTTTATCTTGGATTGTACCAAGATCTTCTTGCCTTTGAGCGAGCCCACCTCCTGGCGCGCTCTCTTTGTTTGGCAATGAGATCATCCTCCGCACGTGACAGCGAGTTTCTCAGGATGGTGATTTTTCTCAAATCACGCTTTCTCTTGGCTTTTCGGGATTTTATTTTAATTTTACGAATCCAATTAGAGAGAGATTCGATTTTATTATCAAAAACGTCGTCAGCAAAAGATTTATTATTTGCTTCAGAGCTCATTTTTAAAGTTGGACACGTCCGCACGTCACCAGGATGATTTAAGAATGTGGGCTACGGCGTCATGGCCGCCTTATATACCCGACCTGAGGTGTTGAGTCGGAGGCGCACTGCACAGTTGGCCGCAAAATGGCGTCCTTTGTCATGAACGAGTCTTGTCGAGAAAAACCGAGTACTCGCAATAATTTTGTTAATTCGGCAATTTTATAGGACAGTCACACACCAGAAGTAAATATTTTTGAGAATGTTTTCAAATTACTGGGAGCAATATTGTGTAGTAAAAAAGTTTGTCCTAGTACTTAGGCAATTTTTGTTCAAAACCCCTTAAGTAATTTCCGTTCTGTTTGCGGAATCGAGTTTCCACCTGTCTAGACTCGGTTTTTCGGCGCTTTGCGCGAACTGAAAATCCGATCGGTCGTTGAAAACTCGATTTTTTGCCTTAAAAAAGTGGTTTTTTGACCACCGTGAACATTTTTGTTCTTTTCAAAATTCTGAAAATGGTCTAGCTAGCTCGTCCGCGCCGAGACGCGTCTTCCGACACCTCAAACGTGCGGCTGGCTCGCATGGAACCGCGAAAAATTAAAAAAAAATATGGCCCCGTCGTGAGACGGCGGCGGTCGATGGTGATTCGACGTCGACTCCTTGGAGCTTCGGCCGTGGTGGGAGTTGGTGGGTTACCTAAAATGGCTATTTCATAGCTGGCTTGACGTCGTCTAGTTCCTTAAAGAAACTATCCAAGCCGCTGAGTTCATTCTCCCACAGCTTGTTGATACTCGCCCGTTGTTGCTGGGCGACCTCTTCTTCTTTATCTTGGATTGTACCAAGATCTTCTTGCCTTTGAGCCCACCTCCTGGCGCGCTCTCTTTGTTTGGCAATGAGATCATCCTCCGCACGTGACAGCGAGTTTCTCAGGATGGTGATTTTTCTCAAATCACGCTTTCTCTTGGCTTTTCGGGATTTTATTTTAATTTTACGAATCCAATTAGAGAGAGATTCGATTTTATTATCAAAAACGTCGTCAGCAAAAGATTTATTATTTGCTTCAGAGCTCATTTTTAAAGTTGGACACGTCCGCACGTCACCAGGATGATTTAAGAATGTGGGCTACGGCGTCATGGCCGCCTTATATACCCGACCTGAGGTGTTGAGTCGGAGGCGCACTGCACAGTTGGCCGCAAAATGGCGTCCTTTGTCATGAACGAGTCTTGTCGAGAAAAACCGAGTACTCGCAATAATTTTGTTAATTCGGCAATTTTATAGGACAGTCACACACCAGAAGTAAATATTTTTGAGAATGTTTTCAAATTACTGGGAGCAATATTGTGTAGTAAAAAAGTTTGTCCTAGTACTTAGGCAATTTTTGTTCAAAACCCCTTAAGTAATTTCCGTTCTGTTTGCGGAATCGAGTTTCCACCTGTCTAGACTCGGTTTTTCGGCGCTTTGCGCGAACTGAAAATCCGATCGGTCGTTGAAAACTCGATTTTTTGCCTTAAAAAAGTGGTTTTTTGACCACCGTGAACATTTTTGTTCTTTTCAAAATTCTGAAAATGGTCTAGCTAGCTCGTCCGCGCCGAGACGCGTCTTCCGACACCTCAAACGTGCGGCTGGCTCGCATGGAACCGCGAAAAATTAAAAAAAAATATGGCCCCGTCGTGAGACGGCGGCGGTCGATGGTGATTCGACGTCGACTCCTTGGAGCTTCGGCCGTGGTGGGAGTTGGTGGGTTACCTAAAATGGCTATTTCATAGCTGGCTTGACGTCGTCTAGTTCCTTAAAGAAACTATCCAAGCCGCTGAGTTCATTCTCCCACAGCTTGTTGATACTCGCCCGTTGTTGCTGGGCGACCTCTTCTTCTTTATCTTGGATTGTACCAAGATCTTCTTGCCTTTGAGCGAGCCCACCTCCTGGCGCGCTCTCTTTGTTTGGCAATGAGATCATCCTCCGCACGTGACAGCGAGTTTCTCAGGATGGTGATTTTTCTCAAATCACGCTTTCTCTTGGCTTTTCGGGATTTTATTTTAATTTTACGAATCCAATTAGAGAGAGATTCGATTTTATTATCAAAAACGTCGTCAGCAAAAGATTTATTATTTGCTTCAGAGCTCATTTTTAAAGTTGGACACGTCCGCACGTCACCAGGATGATTTAAGAATGTGGGCTACGGCGTCATGGCCGCCTTATATACCCGACCTGAGGTGTTGAGTCGGAGGCGCACTGCACAGTTGGCCGCAAAATGGCGTCCTTTGTCATGAACGAGTCTTGTCGAGAAAAACCGAGTACTCGCAATAATTTTGTTAATTCGGCAATTTTATAGGACAGTCACACACCAGAAGTAAATATTTTTGAGAATGTTTTCAAATTACTGGGAGCAATATTGTGTAGTAAAAAAGTTTGTCCTAGTACTTAGGCAATTTTTGTTCAAAACCCCTTAAGTAATTTCCGTTCTGTTTGCGGAATCGAGTTTCCACCTGTCTAGACTCGGTTTTTCGGCGCTTTGCGCGAACTGAAAATCCGATCGGTCGTTGAAAACTCGATTTTTTGCCTTAAAAAAGTGGTTTTTTGACCACCGTGAACATTTTTGTTCTTTTCAAAATTCTGAAAATGGTCTAGCTAGCTCGTCCGCGCCGAGACGCGTCTTCCGACACCTCAAACGTGCGGCTGGCTCGCATGGAACCGCGAAAAATTAAAAAAAAATATGGCCCCGTCGTGAGACGGCGGCGGTCGATGGTGATTCGACGTCGACTCCTTGGAGCTTCGGCCGTGGTGGGAGTTGGTGGGTTACCTAAAATGGCTATTTCATAGCTGGCTTGACGTCGTCTAGTTCCTTAAAGAAACTATCCAAGCCGCTGAGTTCATTCTCCCACAGCTTGTTGATACTCGCCCGTTGTTGCTGGGCGACCTCTTCTTCTTTATCTTGGATTGTACCAAGATCTTCTTGCCTTTGAGCCCACCTCCTGGCGCGCTCTCTTTGTTTGGCAATGAGATCATCCTCCGCACGTGACAGCGAGTTTCTCAGGATGGTGATTTTTCTCAAATCACGCTTTCTCTTGGCTTTTCGGGATTTTATTTTAATTTTACGAATCCAATTAGAGAGAGATTCGATTTTATTATCAAAAACGTCGTCAGCAAAAGATTTATTATTTGCTTCAGAGCTCATTTTTAAAGTTGGACACGTCCGCACGTCACCAGGATGATTTAAGAATGTGGGCTACGGCGTCATGGCCGCCTTATATACCCGACCTGAGGTGTTGAGTCGGAGGCGCACTGCACAGTTGGCCGCAAAATGGCGTCCTTTGTCATGAACGAGTCTTGTCGAGAAAAACCGAGTACTCGCAATAATTTTGTTAATTCGGCAATTTTATAGGACAGTCACACACCAGAAGTAAATATTTTTGAGAATGTTTTCAAATTACTGGGAGCAATATTGTGTAGTAAAAAAGTTTGTCCTAGTACTTAGGCAATTTTTGTTCAAAACCCCTTAAGTAATTTCCGTTCTGTTTGCGGAATCGAGTTTCCACCTGTCTAGACTCGGTTTTTCGGCGCTTTGCGCGAACTGAAAATCCGATCGGTCGTTGAAAACTCGATTTTTTGCCTTAAAAAAGTGGTTTTTTGACCACCGTGAACATTTTTGTTCTTTTCAAAATTCTGAAAATGGTCTAGCTAGCTCGTCCGCGCCGAGACGCGTCTTCCGACACCTCAAACGTGCGGCTGGCTCGCATGGAACCGCGAAAAATTAAAAAAAAATATGGCCCCGTCGTGAGACGGCGGCGGTCGATGGTGATTCGACGTCGACTCCTTGGAGCTTCGGCCGTGGTGGGAGTTGGTGGGTTACCTAAAATGGCTATTTCATAGCTGGCTTGACGTCGTCTAGTTCCTTAAAGAAACTATCCAAGCCGCTGAGTTCATTCTCCCACAGCTTGTTGATACTCGCCCGTTGTTGCTGGGCGACCTCTTCTTCTTTATCTTGGATTGTACCAAGATCTTCTTGCCTTTGAGCCCACCTCCTGGCGCGCTCTCTTTGTTTGGCAATGAGATCATCCTCCGCACGTGACAGCGAGTTTCTCAGGATGGTGATTTTTCTCAAATCACGCTTTCTCTTGGCTTTTCGGGATTTTATTTTAATTTTACGAATCCAATTAGAGAGAGATTCGATTTTATTATCAAAAACGTCGTCAGCAAAAGATTTATTATTTGCTTCAGAGCTCATTTTTAAAGTTGGACACGTCCGCACGTCACCAGGATGATTTAAGAATGTGGGCTACGGCGTCATGGCCGCCTTATATACCCGACCTGAGGTGTTGAGTCGGAGGCGCACTGCACAGTTGGCCGCAAAATGGCGTCCTTTGTCATGAACGAGTCTTGTCGAGAAAAACCGAGTACTCGCAATAATTTTGTTAATTCGGCAATTTTATAGGACAGTCACACACCAGAAGTAAATATTTTTGAGAATGTTTTCAAATTACTGGGAGCAATATTGTGTAGTAAAAAAGTTTGTCCTAGTACTTAGGCAATTTTTGTTCAAAACCCCTTAAGTAATTTCCGTTCTGTTTGCGGAATCGAGTTTCCACCTGTCTAGACTCGGTTTTTCGGCGCTTTGCGCGAACTGAAAATCCGATCGGTCGTTGAAAACTCGATTTTTTGCCTTAAAAAAGTGGTTTTTTGACCACCGTGAACATTTTTGTTCTTTTCAAAATTCTGAAAATGGTCTAGCTAGCTCGTCCGCGCCGAGACGCGTCTTCCGACACCTCAAACGTGCGGCTGGCTCGCATGGAACCGCGAAAAATTAAAAAAAAATATGGCCCCGTCGTGAGACGGCGGCGGTCGATGGTGATTCGACGTCGACTCCTTGGAGCTTCGGCCGTGGTGGGAGTTGGTGGGTTACCTAAAATGGCTATTTCATAGCTGGCTTGACGTCGTCTAGTTCCTTAAAGAAACTATCCAAGCCGCTGAGTTCATTCTCCCACAGCTTGTTGATACTCGCCCGTTGTTGCTGGGCGACCTCTTCTTCTTTATCTTGGATTGTACCAAGATCTTCTTGCCTTTGAGCCCACCTCCTGGCGCGCTCTCTTTGTTTGGCAATGAGATCATCCTCCGCACGTGACAGCGAGTTTCTCAGGATGGTGATTTTTCTCAAATCACGCTTTCTCTTGGCTTTTCGGGATTTTATTTTAATTTTACGAATCCAATTAGAGAGAGATTCGATTTTATTATCAAAAACGTCGTCAGCAAAAGATTTATTATTTGCTTCAGAGCTCATTTTTAAAGTTGGACACGTCCGCACGTCACCAGGATGATTTAAGAATGTGGGCTACGGCGTCATGGCCGCCTTATATACCCGACCTGAGGTGTTGAGTCGGAGGCGCACTGCACAGTTGGCCGCAAAATGGCGTCCTTTGTCATGAACGAGTCTTGTCGAGAAAAACCGAGTACTCGCAATAATTTTGTTAATTCGGCAATTTTATAGGACAGTCACACACCAGAAGTAAATATTTTTGAGAATGTTTTCAAATTACTGGGAGCAATATTGTGTAGTAAAAAAGTTTGTCCTAGTACTTAGGCAATTTTTGTTCAAAACCCCTTAAGTAATTTCCGTTCTGTTTGCGGAATCGAGTTTCCACCTGTCTAGACTCGGTTTTTCGGCGCTTTGCGCGAACTGAAAATCCGATCGGTCGTTGAAAACTCGATTTTTTGCCTTAAAAAAGTGGTTTTTTGACCACCGTGAACATTTTTGTTCTTTTCAAAATTCTGAAAATGGTCTAGCTAGCTCGTCCGCGCCGAGACGCGTCTTCCGACACCTCAAACGTGCGGCTGGCTCGCATGGAACCGCGAAAAATTAAAAAAAAATATGGCCCCGTCGTGAGACGGCGGCGGTCGATGGTGATTCGACGTCGACTCCTTGGAGCTTCGGCCGTGGTGGGAGTTGGTGGGTTACCTAAAATGGCTATTTCATAGCTGGCTTGACGTCGTCTAGTTCCTTAAAGAAACTATCCAAGCCGCTGAGTTCATTCTCCCACAGCTTGTTGATACTCGCCCGTTGTTGCTGGGCGACCTCTTCTTCTTTATCTTGGATTGTACCAAGATCTTCTTGCCTTTGAGCGAGCCCACCTCCTGGCGCGCTCTCTTTGTTTGGCAATGAGATCATCCTCCGCACGTGACAGCGAGTTTCTCAGGATGGTGATTTTTCTCAAATCACGCTTTCTCTTGGCTTTTCGGGATTTTATTTTAATTTTACGAATCCAATTAGAGAGAGATTCGATTTTATTATCAAAAACGTCGTCAGCAAAAGATTTATTATTTGCTTCAGAGCTCATTTTTAAAGTTGGACACGTCCGCACGTCACCAGGATGATTTAAGAATGTGGGCTACGGCGTCATGGCCGCCTTATATACCCGACCTGAGGTGTTGAGTCGGAGGCGCACTGCACAGTTGGCCGCAAAATGGCGTCCTTTGTCATGAACGAGTCTTGTCGAGAAAAACCGAGTACTCGCAATAATTTTGTTAATTCGGCAATTTTATAGGACAGTCACACACCAGAAGTAAATATTTTTGAGAATGTTTTCAAATTACTGGGAGCAATATTGTGTAGTAAAAAAGTTTGTCCTAGTACTTAGGCAATTTTTGTTCAAAACCCCTTAAGTAATTTCCGTTCTGTTTGCGGAATCGAGTTTCCACCTGTCTAGACTCGGTTTTTCGGCGCTTTGCGCGAACTGAAAATCCGATCGGTCGTTGAAAACTCGATTTTTTGCCTTAAAAAAGTGGTTTTTTGACCACCGTGAACATTTTTGTTCTTTTCAAAATTCTGAAAATGGTCTAGCTAGCTCGTCCGCGCCGAGACGCGTCTTCCGACACCTCAAACGTGCGGCTGGCTCGCATGGAACCGCGAAAAATTAAAAAAAAATATGGCCCCGTCGTGAGACGGCGGCGGTCGATGGTGATTCGACGTCGACTCCTTGGAGCTTCGGCCGTGGTGGGAGTTGGTGGGTTACCTAAAATGGCTATTTCATAGCTGGCTTGACGTCGTCTAGTTCCTTAAAGAAACTATCCAAGCCGCTGAGTTCATTCTCCCACAGCTTGTTGATACTCGCCCGTTGTTGCTGGGCGACCTCTTCTTCTTTATCTTGGATTGTACCAAGATCTTCTTGCCTTTGAGCCCACCTCCTGGCGCGCTCTCTTTGTTTGGCAATGAGATCATCCTCCGCACGTGACAGCGAGTTTCTCAGGATGGTGATTTTTCTCAAATCACGCTTTCTCTTGGCTTTTCGGGATTTTATTTTAATTTTACGAATCCAATTAGAGAGAGATTCGATTTTATTATCAAAAACGTCGTCAGCAAAAGATTTATTATTTGCTTCAGAGCTCATTTTTAAAGTTGGACACGTCCGCACGTCACCAGGATGATTTAAGAATGTGGGCTACGGCGTCATGGCCGCCTTATATACCCGACCTGAGGTGTTGAGTCGGAGGCGCACTGCACAGTTGGCCGCAAAATGGCGTCCTTTGTCATGAACGAGTCTTGTCGAGAAAAACCGAGTACTCGCAATAATTTTGTTAATTCGGCAATTTTATAGGACAGTCACACACCAGAAGTAAATATTTTTGAGAATGTTTTCAAATTACTGGGAGCAATATTGTGTAGTAAAAAAGTTTGTCCTAGTACTTAGGCAATTTTTGTTCAAAACCCCTTAAGTAATTTCCGTTCTGTTTGCGGAATCGAGTTTCCACCTGTCTAGACTCGGTTTTTCGGCGCTTTGCGCGAACTGAAAATCCGATCGGTCGTTGAAAACTCGATTTTTTGCCTTAAAAAAGTGGTTTTTTGACCACCGTGAACATTTTTGTTCTTTTCAAAATTCTGAAAATGGTCTAGCTAGCTCGTCCGCGCCGAGACGCGTCTTCCGACACCTCAAACGTGCGGCTGGCTCGCATGGAACCGCGAAAAATTAAAAAAAAATATGGCCCCGTCGTGAGACGGCGGCGGTCGATGGTGATTCGACGTCGACTCCTTGGAGCTTCGGCCGTGGTGGGAGTTGGTGGGTTACCTAAAATGGCTATTTCATAGCTGGCTTGACGTCGTCTAGTTCCTTAAAGAAACTATCCAAGCCGCTGAGTTCATTCTCCCACAGCTTGTTGATACTCGCCCGTTGTTGCTGGGCGACCTCTTCTTCTTTATCTTGGATTGTACCAAGATCTTCTTGCCTTTGAGCCCACCTCCTGGCGCGCTCTCTTTGTTTGGCAATGAGATCATCCTCCGCACGTGACAGCGAGTTTCTCAGGATGGTGATTTTTCTCAAATCACGCTTTCTCTTGGCTTTTCGGGATTTTATTTTAATTTTACGAATCCAATTAGAGAGAGATTCGATTTTATTATCAAAAACGTCGTCAGCAAAAGATTTATTATTTGCTTCAGAGCTCATTTTTAAAGTTGGACACGTCCGCACGTCACCAGGATGATTTAAGAATGTGGGCTACGGCGTCATGGCCGCCTTATATACCCGACCTGAGGTGTTGAGTCGGAGGCGCACTGCACAGTTGGCCGCAAAATGGCGTCCTTTGTCATGAACGAGTCTTGTCGAGAAAAACCGAGTACTCGCAATAATTTTGTTAATTCGGCAATTTTATAGGACAGTCACACACCAGAAGTAAATATTTTTGAGAATGTTTTCAAATTACTGGGAGCAATATTGTGTAGTAAAAAAGTTTGTCCTAGTACTTAGGCAATTTTTGTTCAAAACCCCTTAAGTAATTTCCGTTCTGTTTGCGGAATCGAGTTTCCACCTGTCTAGACTCGGTTTTTCGGCGCTTTGCGCGAACTGAAAATCCGATCGGTCGTTGAAAACTCGATTTTTTGCCTTAAAAAAGTGGTTTTTTGACCACCGTGAACATTTTTGTTCTTTTCAAAATTCTGAAAATGGTCTAGCTAGCTCGTCCGCGCCGAGACGCGTCTTCCGACACCTCAAACGTGCGGCTGGCTCGCATGGAACCGCGAAAAATTAAAAAAAAATATGGCCCCGTCGTGAGACGGCGGCGGTCGATGGTGATTCGACGTCGACTCCTTGGAGCTTCGGCCGTGGTGGGAGTTGGTGGGTTACCTAAAATGGCTATTTCATAGCTGGCTTGACGTCGTCTAGTTCCTTAAAGAAACTATCCAAGCCGCTGAGTTCATTCTCCCACAGCTTGTTGATACTCGCCCGTTGTTGCTGGGCGACCTCTTCTTCTTTATCTTGGATTGTACCAAGATCTTCTTGCCTTTGAGCCCACCTCCTGGCGCGCTCTCTTTGTTTGGCAATGAGATCATCCTCCGCACGTGACAGCGAGTTTCTCAGGATGGTGATTTTTCTCAAATCACGCTTTCTCTTGGCTTTTCGGGATTTTATTTTAATTTTACGAATCCAATTAGAGAGAGATTCGATTTTATTATCAAAAACGTCGTCAGCAAAAGATTTATTATTTGCTTCAGAGCTCATTTTTAAAGTTGGACACGTCCGCACGTCACCAGGATGATTTAAGAATGTGGGCTACGGCGTCATGGCCGCCTTATATACCCGACCTGAGGTGTTGAGTCGGAGGCGCACTGCACAGTTGGCCGCAAAATGGCGTCCTTTGTCATGAACGAGTCTTGTCGAGAAAAACCGAGTACTCGCAATAATTTTGTTAATTCGGCAATTTTATAGGACAGTCACACACCAGAAGTAAATATTTTTGAGAATGTTTTCAAATTACTGGGAGCAATATTGTGTAGTAAAAAAGTTTGTCCTAGTACTTAGGCAATTTTTGTTCAAAACCCCTTAAGTAATTTCCGTTCTGTTTGCGGAATCGAGTTTCCACCTGTCTAGACTCGGTTTTTCGGCGCTTTGCGCGAACTGAAAATCCGATCGGTCGTTGAAAACTCGATTTTTTGCCTTAAAAAAGTGGTTTTTTGACCACCGTGAACATTTTTGTTCTTTTCAAAATTCTGAAAATGGTCTAGCTAGCTCGTCCGCGCCGAGACGCGTCTTCCGACACCTCAAACGTGCGGCTGGCTCGCATGGAACCGCGAAAAATTAAAAAAAAATATGGCCCCGTCGTGAGACGGCGGCGGTCGATGGTGATTCGACGTCGACTCCTTGGAGCTTCGGCCGTGGTGGGAGTTGGTGGGTTACCTAAAATGGCTATTTCATAGCTGGCTTGACGTCGTCTAGTTCCTTAAAGAAACTATCCAAGCCGCTGAGTTCATTCTCCCACAGCTTGTTGATACTCGCCCGTTGTTGCTGGGCGACCTCTTCTTCTTTATCTTGGATTGTACCAAGATCTTCTTGCCTTTGAGCGAGCCCACCTCCTGGCGCGCTCTCTTTGTTTGGCAATGAGATCATCCTCCGCACGTGACAGCGAGTTTCTCAGGATGGTGATTTTTCTCAAATCACGCTTTCTCTTGGCTTTTCGGGATTTTATTTTAATTTTACGAATCCAATTAGAGAGAGATTCGATTTTATTATCAAAAACGTCGTCAGCAAAAGATTTATTATTTGCTTCAGAGCTCATTTTTAAAGTTGGACACGTCCGCACGTCACCAGGATGATTTAAGAATGTGGGCTACGGCGTCATGGCCGCCTTATATACCCGACCTGAGGTGTTGAGTCGGAGGCGCACTGCACAGTTGGCCGCAAAATGGCGTCCTTTGTCATGAACGAGTCTTGTCGAGAAAAACCGAGTACTCGCAATAATTTTGTTAATTCGGCAATTTTATAGGACAGTCACACACCAGAAGTAAATATTTTTGAGAATGTTTTCAAATTACTGGGAGCAATATTGTGTAGTAAAAAAGTTTGTCCTAGTACTTAGGCAATTTTTGTTCAAAACCCCTTAAGTAATTTCCGTTCTGTTTGCGGAATCGAGTTTCCACCTGTCTAGACTCGGTTTTTCGGCGCTTTG
>CATNUG010000028.1:0-65244 GCA_950371165.1 Lacanobia oleracea
GGCGAGCCAGCTAGACCGTTTTCAAAATTTTGAAAAGAACAAAAATGTGCAGGGTTGTCAAAAAACCAGTTTTTTCAGGCAAAAATCGAGTTTTCAGCGACCGATCGGATTTTCAGTTCGCGCAAAGCGCCGAGAATCCGGGGCTGGACAGGTGGAAACTCGATTCCGCAGACAGAATTAAATTCGGATGTAGGGTTGTGCTAATAAAAATAGGTAAGTATAAAAATTTTGTAAAAAATTCACAAGTACTGGAACTGAAAAATTATTTTTCAGGTAGGTCAGTTTTAACGTTTCGGGATGCTAGTAATAGCCCACCGGACAACGTTCCCGCAGAAAACCGTGTCAAAATAGCTGTTCTGGTTACAAAAATATTGCAACTTTTGTCTGAGCAGGGCTCCCTTAGGTGGATTTTGAGGTAAGTACTGGCGAATTAATTTAGAGAAATTTGAAAATTTTTTGGAGTTCTATGCGAGCCAGCCGCACGTTTGAGGTGTCGGAAGACGCGTCTCGGCGCGGGCGAGCCAGCTAGACCGTTTTCAAAATTTTGAAAAGAACAAAAATGTGCAGGGTTGTCAAAAAACCAGTTTTTTCAGGCAAAAATCGAGTTTTCAGCGACCGATCGGATTTTCAGTTCGCGCAAAGCGCCGAGAATCCGGGGCTGGACAGGTGGAAACTCGATTCCGCAGACAGAATTAAATTCGGATGTAGGGTTGTGCTAATAAAAATAGGTAAGTATAAAAATTTTGTAAAAAATTCACAAGTACTGGAACTGAAAAATTATTTTTCAGGTAGGTCAGTTTTAACGTTTCGGGATGCTAGTAATAGCCCACCGGACAACGTTCCCGCAGAAAACCGTGTCAAAATAGCTGTTCTGGTTACAAAAATATTGCAACTTTTGTCTGAGCAGGGCTCCCTTAGGTGGATTTTGAGGTAAGTACTGGCGAATTAATTTAGAGAAATTTGAAAATTTTTTGGAGTTCTATGCGAGCCAGCCGCACGTTTGAGGTGTCGGAAGACGCGTCTCGGCGCGGGCGAGCAAGCTAGACCGTTTTCAAAATTTTGAAAAGAACAAAAATGTGCAGGGTTGTCAAAAAACCAGTTTTTTCAGGCAAAAATCGTGTTTTCAGCGACCGATCGGATTTTCAGTTCGCGCAAAGCGCCGAGAATCCGGGGCTGGACAGGTGGAAACTCGATTCCGCAGACAGAATTAAATTCGGATGTAGGGTTGTGCTAATAAAAATAGGTAAGTATAAAAATTTTGTAAAAAATTCACAAGTACTGGAACTGAAAAATTATTTTTCAGGTAGGTCAGTTTTAACGTTTCGGGATGCTAGTAATAGCCCACCGGACAACGTTCCCGCAGAAAACCGTGTCAAAATAGCTGTTCTGGTTACAAAAATATTGCAACTTTTGTCTGAGCAGGGCTCCCTTAGGTGGATTTTGAGGTAAGTACTGGCGAATTAATTTAGAGAAATTTGAAAATTTTTTGGAGTTCTATGCGAGCCAGCCGCACGTTTGAGGTGTCGGAAGACGCGTCTCGGCGCGGGCGAGCCAGCTAGACCGTTTTCAAAATTTTGAAAAGAACAAAAATGTGCAGGGTTGTCAAAAAACCAGTTTTTTCAGGCAAAAATCGAGTTTTCAGCGACCGATCGGATTTTCAGTTCGCGCAAAGCGCCGAGAATCCGGGGCTGGACAGGTGGAAACTCGATTCCGCAGACAGAATTAAATTCGGATGTAGGGTTGTGCTAATAAAAATAGGTAAGTATAAAAATTTTGTAAAAAATTCACAAGTACTGGAACTGAAAAATTATTTTTCAGGTAGGTCAGTTTTAACGTTTCGGGATGCTAGTAATAGCCCACCGGACAACGTTCCCGCAGAAAACCGTGTCAAAATAGCTGTTCTGGTTACAAAAATATTGCAACTTTTGTCTGAGCAGGGCTCCCTTAGGTGGATTTTGAGGTAAGTACTGGCGAATTAATTTAGAGAAATTTGAAAATTTTTTGGAGTTCTATGCGAGCCAGCCGCACGTTTGAGGTGTCGGAAGACGCGTCTCGGCGCGGGCGAGCCAGCTAGACCGTTTTCAAAATTTTGAAAAGAACAAAAATGTGCAGGGTTGTCAAAAAACCAGTTTTTTCAGGCAAAAATCGAGTTTTCAGCGACCGATCGGATTTTCAGTTCGCGCAAAGCGCCGAGAATCCGGGGCTGGACAGGTGGAAACTCGATTCCGCAGACAGAATTAAATTCGGATGTAGGGTTGTGCTAATAAAAATAGGTAAGTATAAAAATTTTGTAAAAAATTCACAAGTACTGGAACTGAAAAATTATTTTTCAGGTAGGTCAGTTTTAACGTTTCGGGATGCTAGTAATAGCCCACCGGACAACGTTCCCGCAGAAAACCGTGTCAAAATAGCTGTTCTGGTTACAAAAATATTGCAACTTTTGTCTGAGCAGGGCTCCCTTAGGTGGATTTTGAGGTAAGTACTGGCGAATTAATTTAGAGAAATTTGAAAATTTTTTGGAGTTCTATGCGAGCCAGCCGCACGTTTGAGGTGTCGGAAGACGCGTCTCGGCGCGGGCGAGCCAGCTAGACCGTTTTCAAAATTTTGAAAAGAACAAAAATGTGCAGGGTTGTCAAAAAACCAGTTTTTTCAGGCAAAAATCGAGTTTTCAGCGACCGATCGGATTTTCAGTTCGCGCAAAGCGCCGAGAATCCGGGGCTGGACAGGTGGAAACTCGATTCCGCAGACAGAATTAAATTCGGATGTAGGGTTGTGCTAATAAAAATAGGTAAGTATAAAAATTTTGTAAAAAATTCACAAGTACTGGAACTGAAAAATTATTTTTCAGGTAGGTCAGTTTTAACGTTTCGGGATGCTAGTAATAGCCCACCGGACAACGTTCCCGCAGAAAACCGTGTCAAAATAGCTGTTCTGGTTACAAAAATATTGCAACTTTTGTCTGAGCAGGGCTCCCTTAGGTGGATTTTGAGGTAAGTACTGGCGAATTAATTTAGAGAAATTTGAAAATTTTTTGGAGTTCTATGCGAGCCAGCCGCACGTTTGAGGTGTCGGAAGACGCGTCTCGGCGCGGGCGAGCCAGCTAGACCGTTTTCAAAATTTTGAAAAGAACAAAAATGTGCAGGGTTGTCAAAAAACCAGTTTTTTCAGGCAAAAATCGAGTTTTCAGCGACCGATCGGATTTTCAGTTCGCGCAAAGCGCCGAGAATCCGGGGCTGGACAGGTGGAAACTCGATTCCGCAGACAGAATTAAATTCGGATGTAGGGTTGTGCTAATAAAAATAGGTAAGTATAAAAATTTTGTAAAAAATTCACAAGTACTGGAACTGAAAAATTATTTTTCAGGTAGGTCAGTTTTAACGTTTCGGGATGCTAGTAATAGCCCACCGGACAACGTTCCCGCAGAAAACCGTGTCAAAATAGCTGTTCTGGTTACAAAAATATTGCAACTTTTGTCTGAGCAGGGCTCCCTTAGGTGGATTTTGAGGTAAGTACTGGCGAATTAATTTAGAGAAATTTGAAAATTTTTTGGAGTTCTATGCGAGCCAGCCGCACGTTTGAGGTGTCGGAAGACGCGTCTCGGCGCGGGCGAGCCAGCTAGACCGTTTTCAAAATTTTGAAAAGAACAAAAATGTGCAGGGTTGTCAAAAAACCAGTTTTTTCAGGCAAAAATCGAGTTTTCAGCGACCGATCGGATTTTCAGTTCGCGCAAAGCGCCGAGAATCCGGGGCTGGACAGGTGGAAACTCGATTCCGCAGACAGAATTAAATTCGGATGTAGGGTTGTGCTAATAAAAATAGGTAAGTATAAAAATTTTGTAAAAAATTCACAAGTACTGGAACTGAAAAATTATTTTTCAGGTAGGTCAGTTTTAACGTTTCGGGATGCTAGTAATAGCCCACCGGACAACGTTCCCGCAGAAAACCGTGTCAAAATAGCTGTTCTGGTTACAAAAATATTGCAACTTTTGTCTGAGCAGGGCTCCCTTAGGTGGATTTTGAGGTAAGTACTGGCGAATTAATTTAGAGAAATTTGAAAATTTTTTGGAGTTCTATGCGAGCCAGCCGCACGTTTGAGGTGTCGGAAGACGCGTCTCGGCGCGGGCGAGCCAGCTAGACCGTTTTCAAAATTTTGAAAAGAACAAAAATGTGCAGGGTTGTCAAAAAACCAGTTTTTTCAGGCAAAAATCGAGTTTTCAGCGACCGATCGGATTTTCAGTTCGCGCAAAGCGCCGAGAATCCGGGGCTGGACAGGTGGAAACTCGATTCCGCAGACAGAATTAAATTCGGATGTAGGGTTGTGCTAATAAAAATAGGTAAGTATAAAAATTTTGTAAAAAATTCACAAGTACTGGAACTGAAAAATTATTTTTCAGGTAGGTCAGTTTTAACGTTTCGGGATGCTAGTAATAGCCCACCGGACAACGTTCCCGCAGAAAACCGTGTCAAAATAGCTGTTCTGGTTACAAAAATATTGCAACTTTTGTCTGAGCAGGGCTCCCTTAGGTGGATTTTGAGGTAAGTACTGGCGAATTAATTTAGAGAAATTTGAAAATTTTTTGGAGTTCTATGCGAGCCAGCCGCACGTTTGAGGTGTCGGAAGACGCGTCTCGGCGCGGGCGAGCCAGCTAGACCGTTTTCAAAATTTTGAAAAGAACAAAAATGTGCAGGGTTGTCAAAAAACCAGTTTTTTCAGGCAAAAATCGAGTTTTCAGCGACCGATCGGATTTTCAGTTCGCGCAAAGCGCCGAGAATCCGGGGCTGGACAGGTGGAAACTCGATTCCGCAGACAGAATTAAATTCGGATGTAGGGTTGTGCTAATAAAAATAGGTAAGTATAAAAATTTTGTAAAAAATTCACAAGTACTGGAACTGAAAAATTATTTTTCAGGTAGGTCAGTTTTAACGTTTCGGGATGCTAGTAATAGCCCACCGGACAACGTTCCCGCAGAAAACCGTGTCAAAATAGCTGTTCTGGTTACAAAAATATTGCAACTTTTGTCTGAGCAGGGCTCCCTTAGGTGGATTTTGAGGTAAGTACTGGCGAATTAATTTAGAGAAATTTGAAAATTTTTTGGAGTTCTATGCGAGCCAGCCGCACGTTTGAGGTGTCGGAAGACGCGTCTCGGCGCGGGCGAGCCAGCTAGACCGTTTTCAAAATTTTGAAAAGAACAAAAATGTGCAGGGTTGTCAAAAAACCAGTTTTTTCAGGCAAAAATCGAGTTTTCAGCGACCGATCGGATTTTCAGTTCGCGCAAAGCGCCGAGAATCCGGGGCTGGACAGGTGGAAACTCGATTCCGCAGACAGAATTAAATTCGGATGTAGGGTTGTGCTAATAAAAATAGGTAAGTATAAAAATTTTGTAAAAAATTCACAAGTACTGGAACTGAAAAATTATTTTTCAGGTAGGTCAGTTTTAACGTTTCGGGATGCTAGTAATAGCCCACCGGACAACGTTCCCGCAGAAAACCGTGTCAAAATAGCTGTTCTGGTTACAAAAATATTGCAACTTTTGTCTGAGCAGGGCTCCCTTAGGTGGATTTTGAGGTAAGTACTGGCGAATTAATTTAGAGAAATTTGAAAATTTTTTGGAGTTCTATGCGAGCCAGCCGCACGTTTGAGGTGTCGGAAGACGCGTCTCGGCGCGGGCGAGCCAGCTAGACCGTTTTCAAAATTTTGAAAAGAACAAAAATGTGCAGGGTTGTCAAAAAACCAGTTTTTTCAGGCAAAAATCGAGTTTTCAGCGACCGATCGGATTTTCAGTTCGCGCAAAGCGCCGAGAATCCGGGGCTGGACAGGTGGAAACTCGATTCCGCAGACAGAATTAAATTCGGATGTAGGGTTGTGCTAATAAAAATAGGTAAGTATAAAAATTTTGTAAAAAATTCACAAGTACTGGAACTGAAAAATTATTTTTCAGGTAGGTCAGTTTTAACGTTTCGGGATGCTAGTAATAGCCCACCGGACAACGTTCCCGCAGAAAACCGTGTCAAAATAGCTGTTCTGGTTACAAAAATATTGCAACTTTTGTCTGAGCAGGGCTCCCTTAGGTGGATTTTGAGGTAAGTACTGGCGAATTAATTTAGAGAAATTTGAAAATTTTTTGGAGTTCTATGCGAGCCAGCCGCACGTTTGAGGTGTCGGAAGACGCGTCTCGGCGCGGGCGAGCCAGCTAGACCGTTTTCAAAATTTTGAAAAGAACAAAAATGTGCAGGGTTGTCAAAAAACCAGTTTTTTCAGGCAAAAATCGAGTTTTCAGCGACCGATCGGATTTTCAGTTCGCGCAAAGCGCCGAGAATCCGGGGCTGGACAGGTGGAAACTCGATTCCGCAGACAGAATTAAATTCGGATGTAGGGTTGTGCTAATAAAAATAGGTAAGTATAAAAATTTTGTAAAAAATTCACAAGTACTGGAACTGAAAAATTATTTTTCAGGTAGGTCAGTTTTAACGTTTCGGGATGCTAGTAATAGCCCACCGGACAACGTTCCCGCAGAAAACCGTGTCAAAATAGCTGTTCTGGTTACAAAAATATTGCAACTTTTGTCTGAGCAGGGCTCCCTAGGTGGATTTTGAGGTAAGTACTGGCGAATTAATTTAGAGAAATTTGAAAATTTTTTGGAGTTCTATGCGAGCCAGCCGCACGTTTGAGGTGTCGGAAGACGCGTCTCGGCGCGGGCGAGCCAGCTAGACCGTTTTCAAAATTTTGAAAAGAACAAAAATGTGCAGGGTTGTCAAAAAACCAGTTTTTTCAGGCAAAAATCGAGTTTTCAGCGACCGATCGGATTTTCAGTTCGCGCAAAGCGCCGAGAATCCGGGGCTGGACAGGTGGAAACTCGATTCCGCAGACAGAATTAAATTCGGATGTAGGGTTGTGCTAATAAAAATAGGTAAGTATAAAAATTTTGTAAAAAATTCACAAGTACTGGAACTGAAAAATTATTTTTCAGGTAGGTCAGTTTTAACGTTTCGGGATGCTAGTAATAGCCCACCGGACAACGTTCCCGCAGAAAACCGTGTCAAAATAGCTGTTCTGGTTACAAAAATATTGCAACTTTTGTCTGAGCAGGGCTCCCTTAGGTGGATTTTGAGGTAAGTACTGGCGAATTAATTTAGAGAAATTTGAAAATTTTTTGGAGTTCTATGCGAGCCAGCCGCACGTTTGAGGTGTCGGAAGACGCGTCTCGGCGCGGGCGAGCCAGCTAGACCGTTTTCAAAATTTTGATAAGAACAAAAATGTGCAGGGTTGTCAAAAAACCAGTTTTTTCAGGCAAAAATCGAGTTTTCAGCGACCGATCGGATTTTCAGTTCGCGCAAAGCGCCGAGAATCCGGGGCTGGACAGGTGGAAACTTGATTCCGCAGACAGAATTAAATTCGGATGTAGGGTTGTGCTAATAAAAATAGGTAAGTATAAAAATTTTGTAAAAAATTCACAAGTACTGGAACTGAAAAATTATTTTTCAGGTAGGTCAGTTTTAACGTTTCGGGATGCTAGTAATAGCCCACCGGACAACGTTCCCGCAGAAAACCGTGTCAAAATAGCTGTTCTGGTTACAAAAATATTGCAACTTTTGTCTGAGCAGGGCTCCCTTAGGTGGATTTTGAGGTAAGTACTGGCGAATTAATTTAGAGAAATTTGAAAATTTTTTGGAGTTCTATGCGAGCCAGCCGCACGTTTGAGGTGTCGGAAGACGCGTCTCGGCGCGGGCGAGCCAGCTAGACCGTTTTCAAAATTTTGAAAAGAACAAAAATGTGCAGGGTTGTCAAAAAACCAGTTTTTTCAGGCAAAAATCGAGTTTTCAGCGACCGATCGGATTTTCAGTTCGCGCAAAGCGCCGAGAATCCGGGGCTGGACAGGTGGAAACTCGATTCCGCAGACAGAATTAAATTCGGATGTAGGGTTGTGCTAATAAAAATAGGTAAGTATAAAAATTTTGTAAAAAATTCACAAGTACTGGAACTGAAAAATTATTTTTCAGGTAGGTCAGTTTTAACGTTTCGGGATGCTAGTAATAGCCCACCGGACAACGTTCCCGCAGAAAACCGTGTCAAAATAGCTGTTCTGGTTACAAAAATATTGCAACTTTTGTCTGAGCAGGGCTCCCTTAGGTGGATTTTGAGGTAAGTACTGGCGAATTAATTTAGAGAAATTTGAAAATTTTTTGGAGTTCTATGCGAGCCAGCCGCACGTTTGAGGTGTCGGAAGACGCGTCTCGGCGCGGGCGAGCCAGCTAGACCGTTTTCAAAATTTTGAAAAGAACAAAAATGTGCAGGGTTGTCAAAAAACCAGTTTTTTCAGGCAAAAATCGAGTTTTCAGCGACCGATCGGATTTTCAGTTCGCGCAAAGCGCCGAGAATCCGGGGCTGGACAGGTGGAAACTCGATTCCGCAGACAGAATTAAATTCGGATGTAGGGTTGTGCTAATAAAAATAGGTAAGTATAAAAATTTTGTAAAAAATTCACAAGTACTGGAACTGAAAAATTATTTTTCAGGTAGGTCAGTTTTAACGTTTCGGGATGCTAGTAATAGCCCACCGGACAACGTTCCCGCAGAAAACCGTGTCAAAATAGCTGTTCTGGTTACAAAAATATTGCAACTTTTGTCTGAGCAGGGCTCCCTTAGGTGGATTTTGAGGTAAGTACTGGCGAATTAATTTAGAGAAATTTGAAAATTTTTTGGAGTTCTATGCGAGCCAGCCGCACGTTTGAGGTGTCGGAAGACGCGTCTCGGCGCGGGCGAGCCAGCTAGACCGTTTTCAAAATTTTGAAAAGAACAAAAATGTGCAGGGTTGTCAAAAAACCAGTTTTTTCAGGCAAAAATCGAGTTTTCAGCGACCGATCGGATTTTCAGTTCGCGCAAAGCGCCGAGAATCCGGGGCTGGACAGGTGGAAACTCGATTCCGCAGACAGAATTAAATTCGGATGTAGGGTTGTGCTAATAAAAATAGGTAAGTATAAAAATTTTGTAAAAAATTCACAAGTACTGGAACTGAAAAATTATTTTTCAGGTAGGTCAGTTTTAACGTTTCGGGATGCTAGTAATAGCCCACCGGACAACGTTCCCGCAGAAAACCGTGTCAAAATAGCTGTTCTGGTTACAAAAATATTGCAACTTTTGTCTGAGCAGGGCTCCCTTAGGTGGATTTTGAGGTAAGTACTGGCGAATTAATTTAGAGAAATTTGAAAATTTTTTGGAGTTCTATGCGAGCCAGCCGCACGTTTGAGGTGTCGGAAGACGCGTCTCGGCGCGGGCGAGCCAGCTAGACCGTTTTCAAAATTTTGAAAAGAACAAAAATGTGCAGGGTTGTCAAAAAACCAGTTTTTTCAGGCAAAAATCGAGTTTTCAGCGACCGATCGGATTTTCAGTTCGCGCAAAGCGCCGAGAATCCGGGGCTGGACAGGTGGAAACTCGATTCCGCAGACAGAATTAAATTCGGATGTAGGGTTGTGCTAATAAAAATAGGTAAGTATAAAAATTTTGTAAAAAATTCACAAGTACTGGAACTGAAAAATTATTTTTCAGGTAGGTCAGTTTTAACGTTTCGGGATGCTAGTAATAGCCCACCGGACAACGTTCCCGCAGAAAACCGTGTCAAAATAGCTGTTCTGGTTACAAAAATATTGCAACTTTTGTCTGAGCAGGGCTCCCTTAGGTGGATTTTGAGGTAAGTACTGGCGAATTAATTTAGAGAAATTTGAAAATTTTTTGGAGTTCTATGCGAGCCAGCCGCACGTTTGAGGTGTCGGAAGACGCGTCTCGGCGCGGGCGAGCCAGCTAGACCGTTTTCAAAATTTTGAAAAGAACAAAAATGTGCAGGGTTGTCAAAAAACCAGTTTTTTCAGGCAAAAATCGAGTTTTCAGCGACCGATCGGATTTTCAGTTCGCGCAAAGCGCCGAGAATCCGGGGCTGGACAGGTGGAAACTCGATTCCGCAGACAGAATTAAATTCGGATGTAGGGTTGTGCTAATAAAAATAGGTAAGTATAAAAATTTTGTAAAAAATTCACAAGTACTGGAACTGAAAAATTATTTTTCAGGTAGGTCAGTTTTAACGTTTCGGGATGCTAGTAATAGCCCACCGGACAACGTTCCCGCAGAAAACCGTGTCAAAATAGCTGTTCTGGTTACAAAAATATTGCAACTTTTGTCTGAGCAGGGCTCCCTTAGGTGGATTTTGAGGTAAGTACTGGCGAATTAATTTAGAGAAATTTGAAAATTTTTTGGAGTTCTATGCGAGCCAGCCGCACGTTTGAGGTGTCGGAAGACGCGTCTCGGCGCGGGCGAGCCAGCTAGACCGTTTTCAAAATTTTGAAAAGAACAAAAATGTGCAGGGTTGTCAAAAAACCAGTTTTTTCAGGCAAAAATCGAGTTTTCAGCGACCGATCGGATTTTCAGTTCACGCAAAGCGCCGAGAATCCGGGGCTGGACAGGTGGAAACTCGATTCCGCAGACAGAATTAAATTCGGATGTAGGGTTGTGCTAATAAAAATAGGTAAGTATAAAAATTTTGTAAAAAATTCACAAGTACTGGAACTGAAAAATTATTTTTCAGGTAGGTCAGTTTTAACGTTTCGGGATGCTAGTAATAGCCCACCGGACAACGTTCCCGCAGAAAACCGTGTCAAAATAGCTGTTCTGGTTACAAAAATATTGCAACTTTTGTCTGAGCAGGGCTCCCTTAGGTGGATTTTGAGGTAAGTACTGGCGAATTAATTTAGAGAAATTTGAAAATTTTTTGGAGTTCTATGCGAGCCAGCCGCACGTTTGAGGTGTCGGAAGACGCGTCTCGGCGCGGGCGAGCCAGCTAGACCGTTTTCAAAATTTTGAAAAGAACAAAAATGTGCAGGGTTGTCAAAAAACCAGTTTTTTCAGGCAAAAATCGAGTTTTCAGCGACCGATCGGATTTTCAGTTCGCGCAAAGCGCCGAGAATCCGGGGCTGGACAGGTGGAAACTCGATTCCGCAGACAGAATTAAATTCGGATGTAGGGTTGTGCTAATAAAAATAGGTAAGTATAAAAATTTTGTAAAAAATTCACAAGTACTGGAACTGAAAAATTATTTTTCAGGTAGGTCAGTTTTAACGTTTCGGGATGCTAGTAATAGCCCACCGGACAACGTTCCCGCAGAAAACCGTGTCAAAATAGCTGTTCTGGTTACAAAAATATTGCAACTTTTGTCTGAGCAGGGCTCCCTTAGGTGGATTTTGAGGTAAGTACTGGCGAATTAATTTAGAGAAATTTGAAAATTTTTTGGAGTTCTATGCGAGCCAGCCGCACGTTTGAGGTGTCGGAAGACGCGTCTCGGCGCGGGCGAGCCAGCTAGACCGTTTTCAAAATTTTGAAAAGAACAAAAATGTGCAGGGTTGTCAAAAAACCAGTTTTTTCAGGCAAAAATCGAGTTTTCAGCGACCGATCGGATTTTCAGTTCGCGCAAAGCGCCGAGAATCCGGGGCTGGACAGGTGGAAACTCGATTCCGCAGACAGAATTAAATTCGGATGTAGGGTTGTGCTAATAAAAATAGGTAAGTATAAAAATTTTGTAAAAAATTCACAAGTACTGGAACTGAAAAATTATTTTTCAGGTAGGTCAGTTTTAACGTTTCGGGATGCTAGTAATAGCCCACCGGACAACGTTCCCGCAGAAAACCGTGTCAAAATAGCTGTTCTGGTTACAAAAATATTGCAACTTTTGTCTGAGCAGGGCTCCCTTAGGTGGATTTTGAGGTAAGTACTGGCGAATTAATTTAGAGAAATTTGAAAATTTTTTGGAGTTCTATGCGAGCCAGCCGCACGTTTGAGGTGTCGGAAGACGCGTCTCGGCGCGGGCGAGCCAGCTAGACCGTTTTCAAAATTTTGAAAAGAACAAAAATGTGCAGGGTTGTCAAAAAACCAGTTTTTTCAGGCAAAAATCGAGTTTTCAGCGACCGATCGGATTTTCAGTTCGCGCAAAGCGCCGAGAATCCGGGGCTGGACAGGTGGAAACTCGATTCCGCAGACAGAATTAAATTCGGATGTAGGGTTGTGCTAATAAAAATAGGTAAGTATAAAAATTTTGTAAAAAATTCACAAGTACTGGAACTGAAAAATTATTTTTCAGGTAGGTCAGTTTTAACGTTTCGGGATGCTAGTAATAGCCCACCGGACAACGTTCCCGCAGAAAACCGTGTCAAAATAGCTGTTCTGGTTACAAAAATATTGCAACTTTTGTCTGAGCAGGGCTCCCTTAGGTGGATTTTGAGGTAAGTACTGGCGAATTAATTTAGAGAAATTTGAAAATTTTTTGGAGTTCTATGCGAGCCAGCCGCACGTTTGAGGTGTCGGAAGACGCGTCTCGGCGCGGGCGAGCCAGCTAGACCGTTTTCAAAATTTTGAAAAGAACAAAAATGTGCAGGGTTGTCAAAAAACCAGTTTTTTCAGGCAAAAATCGAGTTTTCAGCGACCGATCGGATTTTCAGTTCGCGCAAAGCGCCGAGAATCCGGGGCTGGACAGGTGGAAACTCGATTCCGCAGACAGAATTAAATTCGGATGTAGGGTTGTGCTAATAAAAATAGGTAAGTATAAAAATTTTGTAAAAAATTCACAAGTACTGGAACTGAAAAATTATTTTTCAGGTAGGTCAGTTTTAACGTTTCGGGATGCTAGTAATAGCCCACCGGACAACGTTCCCGCAGAAAACCGTGTCAAAATAGCTGTTCTGGTTACAAAAATATTGCAACTTTTGTCTGAGCAGGGCTCCCTTAGGTGGATTTTGAGGTAAGTACTGGCGAATTAATTTAGAGAAATTTGAAAATTTTTTGGAGTTCTATGCGAGCCAGCCGCACGTTTGAGGTGTCGGAAGACGCGTCTCGGCGCGGGCGAGCCAGCTAGACCGTTTTCAAAATTTTGAAAAGAACAAAAATGTGCAGGGTTGTCAAAAAACCAGTTTTTTCAGGCAAAAATCGAGTTTTCAGCGACCGATCGGATTTTCAGTTCGCGCAAAGCGCCGAGAATCCGGGGCTGGACAGGTGGAAACTCGATTCCGCAGACAGAATTAAATTCGGATGTAGGGTTGTGCTAATAAAAATAGGTAAGTATAAAAATTTTGTAAAAAATTCACAAGTACTGGAACTGAAAAATTATTTTTCAGGTAGGTCAGTTTTAACGTTTCGGGATGCTAGTAATAGCCCACCGGACAACGTTCCGCAGAAAACCGTGTCAAAATAGCTGTTCTGGTTACAAAAATATTGCAACTTTTGTCTGAGCAGGGCTCCCTTAGGTGGATTTTGAGGTAAGTACTGGCGAATTAATTAGAGAAATTTGAAAATTTTTTTGGAGTTCTATGCGAGCCAGCCGCACGTTTGAGGTGTCGGAAGACGCGTCTCGGCGCGGGCGAGCCAGCTAGACCGTTTTCAAAATTTTGAAAAGAACAAAAATGTGCAGGGTTGTCAAAAAACCAGTTTTTTCAGGCAAAAATCGAGTTTTCAGCGACCGATCGGATTTACAGTTCGCGCAAAGCGCCGAGAATCCGGGGCTGGACAGGTGGAAACTCGATCCGCAGACAGAATTAAATTCGGATGTAGGGTTGTGCTAATAAAAATAGGTAAGTATAAAAATTTTGTAAAAAATTCACAAGTACTGGAACTGAAAAATTATTTTTCAGGTAGGTCAGTTTTAACGTTTCGGGATGCTAGTAATAGCCCACCGGACAACGTTCCCGCAGAAAACCGTGTCAAAATAGCTGTTCTGGTTACAAAAATATTGCAACTTTTGTCTGAGCAGGGCTCCCTTAGGTGGATTTTGAGGTAAGTACTGGCGAATTAATTTAGAGAAATTTTGAAAATTTTTTGGAGTTCTATGCGAGCCAGCCGCACGTTTGAGGTGTCGGAAGACGCGTCTCGGCGCGGGCGAGCCAGCTAGACCGTTTTCAAATTTTGAAAAGAACAAAAATGTGCAGGGTTGTCAAAAAACCAGTTTTTTCAGGCAAAAATCGAGTTTTCAGCGACCGATCGGATTTTCAGTTCGCGCAAAGCGCCGAGAATCCGGGGCTGGACAGGTGGAAACTCGATTCCGCAGACAGAATTAAATTCGGATGTAGGGTTGTGCTAATAAAAATAGGTAAGTATAAAAATTTTGTAAAAATTCACAAGTACTGGAACTGAAAAATTATTTTTCAGGTAGGTCAGTTTTTAACGTTTCGGGATGCTAGTAATAGCCCACCGGACAACGTTCCCGCAGAAAACCGTGTCAAAATAGCTGTTCTGGTTACAAAAATATTGCAACTTTTGTCTGAGCAGGGCTCCCTTAGGTGGATTTTGAGGTAAGTACTGGCGAATTAATTTAGAGAAATTTGAAAATTTTTTGGAGTTCTATGCGAGCCAGCCGCACGTTTGAGGTGTCGGAAGACGCGTCTCGGCGCGGGCGAGCCAGCTAGACCGTTTTCAAAATTTTGAAAAGAACAAAAATGTGCAGGGTTGTCAAAAAACCAGTTTTTTCAGGCAAAAATCGAGTTTTCAGCGACCGATCGGATTTTCAGTTCGCGCAAAGCGCCGAGAATCCGGGGCTGGACAGGTGGAAACTCGATTCCGCAGACAGAATTACATTCGGATGTAGGGTTGTGCTAATAAAAATAGGTAAGTATAAAAATTTTGTAAAAAATTCACAAGTACTGGAACTGAAAAATTATTTTTCAGGTAGGTCAGTTTTAACGTTTCGGGATGCTAGTAATAGCCCACCGGACAACGTTCCCGCAGAAAACCGTGTCAAAATAGCTGTTCTGGTTACAAAAATATTGCAACTTTTGTCTGAGCAGGGCTCCCTTAGGTGGATTTTGAGGTAAGTACTGGCGAATTAATTTAGAGAAATTTGAAAATTTTTTGGAGTTCTATGCGAGCCAGCCGCACGTTTGAGGTGTCGGAAGACGCGTCTCGGCGCGGGCGAGCCAGCTAGACCGTTTTCAAAATTTTGAAAAGAACAAAAATGTGCAGGGTTGTCAAAAAACCAGTTTTTTCAGGCAAAAATCGAGTTTTCAGCGACCGATCGGATTTTCAGTTCGCGCAAAGCGCCGAGAATCCGGGGCTGGACAGGTGGAAACTCGATTCCGCAGACAGAATTAAATTCGGATGTAGGGTTGTGCTAATAAAAATAGGTAAGTATAAAAATTTTGTAAAAAATTCACAAGTACTGGAACTGAAAAATTATTTTTCAGGTAGGTCAGTTTTAACGTTTCGGGATGCTAGTAATAGCCCACCGGACAACGTTCCCGCAGAAAACCGTGTCAAAATAGCTGTTCTGGTTACAAAAATATTGCAACTTTTGTCTGAGCAGGGCTCCCTTAGGTGGATTTTGAGGTAAGTACTGGCGAATTAATTTAGAGAAATTTGAAAATTTTTTGGAGTTCTATGCGAGCCAGCCGCACGTTTGAGGTGTCGGAAGACGCGTCTCGGCGCGGGCGAGCCAGCTAGACCGTTTTCAAAATTTTGAAAAGAACAAAAATGTGCAGGGTTGTCAAAAAACCAGTTTTTTCAGGCAAAAATCGAGTTTTCAGCGACCGATCGGATTTTCAGTTCGCGCAAAGCGCCGAGAATCCGGGGCTGGACAGGTGGAAACTCGATTCCGCAGACAGAATTAAATTCGGATGTAGGGTTGTGCTAATAAAAATAGGTAAGTATAAAAATTTTGTAAAAAATTCACAAGTACTGGAACTGAAAAATTATTTTTCAGGTAGGTCAGTTTTAACGTTTCGGGATGCTAGTAATAGCCCACCGGACAACGTTCCCGCAGAAAACCGTGTCAAAATAGCTGTTCTGGTTACAAAAATATTGCAACTTTTGTCTGAGCAGGGCTCCCTTAGGTGGATTTTGAGGTAAGTACTGGCGAATTAATTTAGAGAAATTTGAAAATTTTTTGGAGTTCTATGCGAGCCAGCCGCACGTTTGAGGTGTCGGAAGACGCGTCTCGGCGCGGGCGAGCCAGCTAGACCGTTTTCAAAATTTTGAAAAGAACAAAAATGTGCAGGGTTGTCAAAAAACCAGTTTTTTCAGGCAAAAATCGAGTTTTCAGCGACCGATCGGATTTTCAGTTCGCGCAAAGCGCCGAGAAGGTGGAAACTCGATTCCGCAGACAGAATTAAATTCGGATGTAGGGTTGTGCTAATAAAAATAGGTAAGTATAAAAATTTTGTAAAAAATTCACAAGTACTGGAACTGAAAAATTATTTTTCAGGTAGGTCAATTTTAACGTATCGGGATGCTAGTAATAGCCCACCGGACAACGTTCCCGCAGAAAACCGTGTCAAAATAGCTGTTCTGGTTACAAAAATATTGCAACTTTTGTCTGAGCAGGGCTCCCTATTTGGTGGATTTTGAGGTAAGTACTGGCGAATTAATTTAGAGAAATTTGAAAATTTTTAGCAGTTCTATGCGAGCCAGCCGCACGTTTGAGGTGTCGGAAGACGCGTCTCGGCGCGGGCGAGCTAGCTAGAGCGTTTTCAGAATTTTGAAAAGATAAAAATTGTGCAGGGTTGTCAAAAAACCAGTTTTTTCAGGCAAAAATCGAGTTTTCAGCGACCGATCGGATTTTCAGTTCGCGCAAAGCGCCGAGAATCCGGGGCTGGACAGGTGGAAACTCGATTCCGCAGACAGAATTAAATTCGGATGTAGGGTTGTGCTAATAAAAATAGGTAAGTATAAAAATTTTGTAAAAAATTCACAAGTACTGGAACTGAAAAATTATTTTTCAGGTAGGTCAATTTTAACGTATCGGGATGCTAGTAATAGCCCACCGGACAACGTTCCCGCAGAAAACCGTGTCAAAATAGCTGTTCTGGTTACAAAAATATTGCAACTTTTGTCTGAGCAGGGCTCCCTATTTGGTGGATTTTGAGGTAAGTACTGGCGAATTAATTTAGAGAAATTTGAAAATTTTTAGCAGTTCTATGCGAGCCAGCCGCACGTTTGAGGTGTCGGAAGACGCGTCTCGGCGCGGGCGAGCTAGCTAGAGCGTTTTCAGAATTTTGAAAAGATAAAAATTGTGCAGGGTTGTCAAAAAACCAGTTTTTTCAGGCAAAAATCGAGTTTTCAGCGACCGATCGGATTTTCAGTTCGCGCAAAGCGCCGAGAATCCGGGGCTGGACAGGTGGAAACTCGATTCCGCAGACAGAATTAAATTCGGATGTAGGGTTGTGCTAATAAAAATAGGTAAGTATAAAAATTTTGTAAAAAATTCACAAGTACTGGAACTGAAAAATTATTTTTCAGGTAGGTCAATTTTAACGTATCGGGATGCTAGTAATAGCCCACCGGACAACGTTCCCGCAGAAAACCGTGTCAAAATAGCTGTTCTGGTTACAAAAATATTGCAACTTTTGTCTGAGCAGGGCTCCCTTAGGTGGATTTTGAGGTAAGTACTTGCGAATTAATTTAGAGAAATTTGAAAATTTTTAGCAGTTCTATGCGAGCCAGCCGCACGTTTGAGGTGTCGGAAGACGCGTCTCGGCGCGGGCGAGCTAGCTAGAGCGTTTTCAGAATTTTGAAAAGATAAAAATTGTGCAGGGTTGTCAAAAAACCAGTTTTTTCAGGCAAAAATCGAGTTTTCAGCGACCGATCGGATTTTCAGTTCGCGCAAAGCGCCGAGAATCCGGGGCTGGATAGGTGGAAACTCGATTCCGCAGACAGAATTAAATTCGGATGTAGGGTTGTGCTAATAAAAATAGGTAAGTATAAAAATTTTGTAAAAAATTCACAAGTACTGGAACTGAAAAATTATTTTTCAGGTAGGTCAATTTTAACGTATCGGGATGCTAGTAATAGCCCACCGGACAACGTTCCCGCAGAAAACCGTGTCAAAATAGCTGTTCTGGTTACAAAAATATTGCAACTTTTGTCTAAGCAGGGCTCCCTATTTGGTGGATTTTGAGGTAAGTACTGGCGAATTAATTTAGAGAAATTTGAAAATTTTTAGCAGTTCTATGCGAGCCAGCCGCACGTTTGAGGTGTCGGAAGACGCGTCTCGGCGCGGGCGAGCTAGCTAGAGCGTTTTCAGAATTTTGAAAAGATAAAAATTGTGCAGGGTTGTCAAAAAACCAGTTTTTTCAGGCAAAAATCGAGTTTTCAGCGACCGATCGGATTTTCAGTTCGCGCAAAGCGCCGAGAATCCGGGGCTGGACAGGTGGAAACTCGATTCCGCAGACAGAATTAAATTCGGATGTAGGGTTGTGCTAATAAAAATAGGTAAGTATAAAATTTTTGTAAAAAATTCACAAGTACTGGAACTGAAAAATTATTTTTCAGGTAGGTCAATTTTAACGTATCGGGATGCTAGTAATAGCCCACCGGACAACGTTCCCGCAGAAAACCGTGTCAAAATAGCTGTTCTGGTTACAAAAATATTGCAACTTTTGTCTGAGCAGGGCTCCCTTAGGTGGATTTTGAGGTAAGTACTGGCGAATTAATTTAGAGAAATTTGAAAATTTTTAGCAGTTCTATGCGAGCCAGCCGCACGTTTGAGGTGTCGGAAGACGCGTCTCGGCGCGGGCGAGCTAGCTAGAGCGTTTTCAGAATTTTGAAAAGATAAAAATTGTGCAGGGTTGTCAAAAAACCAGTTTTTTCAGGCAAAAATCGAGTTTTCAGCGACCGATCGGATTTTCAGTTCGCGCAAAGCGCCGAGAATCCGGGGCTGGACAGGTGGAAACTCGATTCCGCAGACAGAATTAAATTCGGATGTAGGGTTGTGCTAATAAAAATAGGTAAGTATAAAAATTTTGTAAAAAATTCACAAGTACTGGAACTGAAAAATTATTTTTCAGGTAGGTCAATTTTAACGTATCGGGATGCTAGTAATAGCCCACCGGACAACGTTCCCGTAGAAAACCGTGTCAAAATAGCTGTTCTGGTTACAAAAATATTGCAACTTTTGTCTGAGCAGGGCTCCCTTAGGTGGATTTTGAGGTAAGTACTGGCGAATTAATTTAGAGAAATTTGAAAATTTTTAGCAGTTCTATGCGAGCCAGCCGCACGTTTGAGGTGTCGGAAGACGCGTCTCGGCGCGGGCGAGCTAGCTAGAGCGTTTTCAGAATTTTGAAAAGATAAAAATTGTGCAGGGTTGTCAAAAAACCAGTTTTTTCAGGCAAAAATCGAGTTTTCAGCGACCGATCGGATTTTCAGTTCGCGCAAAGCGCCGAGAATCCGGGGCTGGACAGGTGGAAACTCGATTCCGCAGACAGAATTAAATTCGGATGTAGGGTTGTGCTAATAAAAATAGGTAAGTATAAAAATTTTGTAAAAAATTCACAAGTACTGGAACTGAAAAATTATTTTTCAGGTAGGTCAATTTTAACGTATCGGGATGCTAGTAATAGCCCACCGGACAACGTTCCCGCAGAAAACCGTGTCAAAATAGCTGTTCTGGTTACAAAAATATTGCAACTTTTGTCTGAGCAGGGCTCCCTATTTGGTGGATTTTGAGGTAAGTACTGGCGAATTAATTTAGAGAAATTTGAAAATTTTTAGCAGTTCTATGCGAGCCAGCCGCACGTTTGAGGTGTCGGAAGACGCGTCTCGGCGCGGGCGAGCTAGCTAGAGCGTTTTCAGAATTTTGAAAAGATAAAAATTGTGCAGGGTTGTCAAAAAACCAGTTTTTTCAGGCAAAAATCGAGTTTTCAGCGACCGATCGGATTTTCAGTTCGCGCAAAGCGCCGAGAATCCGGGGCTGGACAGGTGGAAACTCGATTCCGCAGACAGAATTAAATTCGGATGTAGGGTTGTGCTAATAAAAATAGGTAAGTATAAAAATTTTGTAAAAAATTCACAAGTACTGGAACTGAAAAATTATTTTTCAGGTAGGTCAATTTTAACGTATCGGGATGCTAGTAATAGCCCACCGGACAACGTTCCCGCAGAAAACCGTGTCAAAATAGCTGTTCTGGTTACAAAAATATTGCAACTTTTGTCTGAGCAGGGCTCCCTTAGGTGGATTTTGAGGTAAGTACTGGCGAATTAATTTAGAGAAATTTGAAAATTTTTAGCAGTTCTATGCGAGCCAGCCGCACGTTTGAGGTGTCGGAAGACGCGTCTCGGCGCGGGCGAGCTAGCTAGAGCGTTTTCAGAATTTTGAAAAGATAAAAATTGTGCAGGGTTGTCAAAAAACCAGTTTTTTCAGGCAAAAATCGAGTTTTCAGCGACCGATCGGATTTTCAGTTCGCGCAAAGCGCCGAGAATCCGGGGCTGGACAGGTGGAAACTCGATTCCGCAGACAGAATTAAATTCGGATGTAGGGTTGTGCTAATAAAAATAGGTAAGTATAAAAATTTTGTAAAAAATTCACAAGTACTGGAACTGAAAAATTATTTTTCAGGTAGGTCAATTTTAACGTATCGGGATGCTAGTAATAGCCCACCGGACAACGTTCCCGCAGAAAACCGTGTCAAAATAGCTGTTCTGGTTACAAAAATATTGCAACTTTTGTCTGAGCAGGGCTCCCTTAGGTGGATTTTGAGGTAAGTACTGGCGAATTAATTTAGAGAAATTTGAAAATTTTTAGCAGTTCTATGCGAGCCAGCCGCACGTTTGAGGTGTCGGAAGACGCGTCTCGGCGCGGGCGAGCTAGCTAGAGCGTTTTCAGAATTTTGAAAAGATAAAAATTGTGCAGGGTTGTCAAAAAACCAGTTTTTTCAGGCAAAAATCGAGTTTTCAGCGACCGATCGGATTTTCAGTTCGCGCAAAGCGCCGAGAATCCGGGGCTGGACAGGTGGAAACTCGATTCCGCAGACAGAATTAAATTCGGATGTAGGGTTGTGCTAATAAAAATAGGTAAGTATAAAAATTTTGTAAAAAATTCACAAGTACTGGAACTGAAAAATTATTTTTCAGGTAGGTCAATTTTAACGTATCGGGATGCTAGTAATAGCCCACCGGACAACGTTCCCGCAGAAAACCGTGTCAAAATAGCTGTTCTGGTTACAAAAATATTGCAACTTTTGTCTGAGCAGGGCTCCCTTAGGTGGATTTTGAGGTAAGTACTTGCGAATTAATTTAGAGAAATTTGAAAATTTTTAGCAGTTCTATGCGAGCCAGCCGCACGTTTGAGGTGTCGGAAGACGCGTCTCGGCGCGGGCGAGCTAGCTAGAGCGTTTTCAGAATTTTGAAAAGATAAAAATTGTGCAGGGTTGTCAAAAAACCAGTTTTTTCAGGCAAAAATCGAGTTTTCAGCGACCGATCGGATTTTCAGTTCGCGCAAAGCGCCGAGAATCCGGGGCTGGACAGGTGGAAACTCGATTCCGCAGACAGAATTAAATTCGGATGTAGGGTTGTGCTAATAAAAATAGGTAAGTATAAAAATTTTGTAAAAAATTCACAAGTACTGGAACTGAAAAATTATTTTTCAGGTAGGTCAATTTTAACGTATCGGGATGCTAGTAATAGCCCACCGGACAACGTTCCCGCAGAAAACCGTGTCAAAATAGCTGTTCTGGTTACAAAAATATTGCAACTTTTGTCTGAGCAGGGCTCCCTATTTGGTGGATTTTGAGGTAAGTACTGGCGAATTAATTTAGAGAAATTTGAAAATTTTTAGCAGTTCTATGCGAGCCAGCCGCACGTTTGAGGTGTCGGAAGACGCGTCTCGGCGCGGGCGAGCTAGCTAGAGCGTTTTCAGAATTTTGAAAAGATAAAAATTGTGCAGGGTTGTCAAAAAACCAGTTTTTTCAGGCAAAAATCGAGTTTTCAGCGACCGATCGGATTTTCAGTTCGCGCAAAGCGCCGAGAATCCGGGGCTGGACAGGTGGAAACTCGATTCCGCAGACAGAATTAAATTCGGATGTAGGGTTGTGCTAATAAAAATAGGTAAGTATAAAAATTTTGTAAAAAATTCACAAGTACTGGAACTGAAAAATTATTTTTCAGGTAGGTCAATTTTAACGTATCGGGATGCTAGTAATAGCCCACCGGACAACGTTCCCGCAGAAAACCGTGTCAAAATAGCTGTTCTGGTTACAAAAATATTGCAACTTTTGTCTGAGCAGGGCTCCCTATTTGGTGGATTTTGAGGTAAGTACTGGCGAATTAATTTAGAGAAATTTGAAAATTTTTAGCAGTTCTATGCGAGCCAGCCGCACGTTTGAGGTGTCGGAAGACGCGTCTCGGCGCGGGCGAGCTAGCTAGAGCGTTTTCAGAATTTTGAAAAGATAAAAATTGTGCAGGGTTGTCAAAAAACCAGTTTTTTCAGGCAAAAATCGAGTTTTCAGCGACCGATCGGATTTTCAGTTCGCGCAAAGCGCCGAGAATCCGGGGCTGGACAGGTGGAAACTCGATTCCGCAGACAGAATTAAATTCGGATGTAGGGTTGTGCTAATAAAAATAGGTAAGTATAAAAATTTTGTAAAAAATTCACAAGTACTGGAACTGAAAAATTATTTTTCAGGTAGGTCAATTTTAACGTATCGGGATGCTAGTAATAGCCCACCGGACAACGTTCCCGCAGAAAACCGTGTCAAAATAGCTGTTCTGGTTACAAAAATATTGCAACTTTTGTCTGAGCAGGGCTCCCTTAGGTGGATTTTGAGGTAAGTACTTGCGAATTAATTTAGAGAAATTTGAAAATTTTTAGCAGTTCTATGCGAGCCAGCCGCACGTTTGAGGTGTCGGAAGACGCGTCTCGGCGCGGGCGAGCTAGCTAGAGCGTTTTCAGAATTTTGAAAAGATAAAAATTGTGCAGGGTTGTCAAAAAACCAGTTTTTTCAGGCAAAAATCGAGTTTTCAGCGACCGATCGGATTTTCAGTTCGCGCAAAGCGCCGAGAATCCGGGGCTGGATAGGTGGAAACTCGATTCCGCAGACAGAATTAAATTCGGATGTAGGGTTGTGCTAATAAAAATAGGTAAGTATAAAAATTTTGTAAAAAATTCACAAGTACTGGAACTGAAAAATTATTTTTCAGGTAGGTCAATTTTAACGTATCGGGATGCTAGTAATAGCCCACCGGACAACGTTCCCGCAGAAAACCGTGTCAAAATAGCTGTTCTGGTTACAAAAATATTGCAACTTTTGTCTAAGCAGGGCTCCCTATTTGGTGGATTTTGAGGTAAGTACTGGCGAATTAATTTAGAGAAATTTGAAAATTTTTAGCAGTTCTATGCGAGCCAGCCGCACGTTTGAGGTGTCGGAAGACGCGTCTCGGCGCGGGCGAGCTAGCTAGAGCGTTTTCAGAATTTTGAAAAGATAAAAATTGTGCAGGGTTGTCAAAAAACCAGTTTTTTCAGGCAAAAATCGAGTTTTCAGCGACCGATCGGATTTTCAGTTCGCGCAAAGCGCCGAGAATCCGGGGCTGGACAGGTGGAAACTCGATTCCGCAGACAGAATTAAATTCGGATGTAGGGTTGTGCTAATAAAAATAGGTAAGTATAAAATTTTTGTAAAAAATTCACAAGTACTGGAACTGAAAAATTATTTTTCAGGTAGGTCAATTTTAACGTATCGGGATGCTAGTAATAGCCCACCGGACAACGTTCCCGCAGAAAACCGTGTCAAAATAGCTGTTCTGGTTACAAAAATATTGCAACTTTTGTCTGAGCAGGGCTCCCTTAGGTGGATTTTGAGGTAAGTACTGGCGAATTAATTTAGAGAAATTTGAAAATTTTTAGCAGTTCTATGCGAGCCAGCCGCACGTTTGAGGTGTCGGAAGACGCGTCTCGGCGCGGGCGAGCTAGCTAGAGCGTTTTCAGAATTTTGAAAAGATAAAAATTGTGCAGGGTTGTCAAAAAACCAGTTTTTTCAGGCAAAAATCGAGTTTTCAGCGACCGATCGGATTTTCAGTTCGCGCAAAGCGCCGAGAATCCGGGGCTGGACAGGTGGAAACTCGATTCCGCAGACAGAATTAAATTCGGATGTAGGGTTGTGCTAATAAAAATAGGTAAGTATAAAAATTTTGTAAAAAATTCACAAGTACTGGAACTGAAAAATTATTTTTCAGGTAGGTCAATTTTAACGTATCGGGATGCTAGTAATAGCCCACCGGACAACGTTCCCGCAGAAAACCGTGTCAAAATAGCTGTTCTGGTTACAAAAATATTGCAACTTTTGTCTGAGCAGGGCTCCCTTAGGTGGATTTTGAGGTAAGTACTGGCGAATTAATTTAGAGAAATTTGAAAATTTTTAGCAGTTCTATGCGAGCCAGCCGCACGTTTGAGGTGTCGGAAGACGCGTCTCGGCGCGGGCGAGCTAGCTAGAGCGTTTTCAGAATTTTGAAAAGATAAAAATTGTGCAGGGTTGTCAAAAAACCAGTTTTTTCAGGCAAAAATCGAGTTTTCAGCGACCGATCGGATTTTCAGTTCGCGCAAAGCGCCGAGAATCCGGGGCTGGACAGGTAGAAACTCGATTCCGCAGACAGAATTAAATTCGGATGTAGGGTTGTGCTAATAAAAATAGGTAAGTATAAAAATTTTGTAAAAAATTCACAAGTACTGGAACTGAAAAATTATTTTTCAGGTAGGTCAATTTTAACGTATCGGGATGCTAGTAATAGCCCACCGGACAACGTTCCCGCAGAAAACCGTGTCAAAATAGCTGTTCTGGTTACAAAAATATTGCAACTTTTGTCTGAGCAGGGCTCCCTTAGGTGGATTTTGAGGTAAGTACTGGCGAATTAATTTAGAGAAATTTGAAAATTTTTAGCAGTTCTATGCGAGCCAGCCGCACGTTTGAGGTGTCGGAAGACGCGTCTCGGCGCGGGCGAGCTAGCTAGAGCGTTTTCAGAATTTTGAAAAGATAAAAATTGTGCAGGGTTGTCAAAAAACCAGTTTTTTCAGGCAAAAATCGAGTTTTCAGCGACCGATCGGATTTTCAGTTCGCGCAAAGCGCCGAGAATCCGGGGCTGGACAGGTGGAAACTCGATTCCGCAGACAGAATTAAATTCGGATGTAGGGTTGTGCTAATAAAAATAGGTAAGTATAAAAATTTTGTAAAAAATTCACAAGTACTGGAACTGAAAAATTATTTTTCAGGTAGGTCAATTTTAACGTATCGGGATGCTAGTAATAGCCCACCGGACAACGTTCCCGCAGAAAACCGTGTCAAAATAGCTGTTCTGGTTACAAAAATATTGCAACTTTTGTCTGAGCAGGGCTCCCTTAGGTGGATTTTGAGGTAAGTACTGGCGAATTAATTTAGAGAAATTTGAAAATTTTTAGCAGTTCTATGCGAGCCAGCCGCACGTTTGAGGTGTCGGAAGACGCGTCTCGGCGCGGGCGAGCTAGCTAGAGCGTTTTCAGAATTTTGAAAAGATAAAAATTGTGCAGGGTTGTCAAAAAACCAGTTTTTTCAGGCAAAAATCGAGTTTTCAGCGACCGATCGGATTTTCAGTTCGCGCAAAGCGCCGAGAATCCGGGGCTGGACAGGTGGAAACTCGATTCCGCAGACAGAATTAAATTCGGATGTAGGGTTGTGCTAATAAAAATAGGTAAGTATAAAAATTTTGTAAAAAATTCACAAGTACTGGAACTGAAAAATTATTTTTCAGGTAGGTCAATTTTAACGTATCGGGATGCTAGTAATAGCCCACCGGACAACGTTCCCGCAGAAAACCGTGTCAAAATAGCTGTTCTGGTTACAAAAATATTGCAACTTTTGTCTGAGCAGGGCTCCCTATTTGGTGGATTTTGAGGTAAGTACTGGCGAATTAATTTAGAGAAATTTGAAAATTTTTAGCAGTTCTATGCGAGCCAGCCGCACGTTTGAGGTGTCGGAAGACGCGTCTCGGCGCGGGCGAGCTAGCTAGAGCGTTTTCAGAATTTTGAAAAGATAAAAATTGTGCAGGGTTGTCAAAAAACCAGTTTTTTCAGGCAAAAATCGAGTTTTCAGCGACCGATCGGATTTTCAGTTCGCGCAAAGCGCCGAGAATCCGGGGCTGGACAGGTGGAAACTCGATTCCGCAGACAGAATTAAATTCGGATGTAGGGTTGTGCTAATAAAAATAGGTAAGTATAAAAATTTTGTAAAAAATTCACAAGTACTGGAACTGAAAAATTATTTTTCAGGTAGGTCAATTTTAACGTATCGGGATGCTAGTAATAGCCCACCGGACAACGTTCCCGCAGAAAACCGTGTCAAAATAGCTGTTCTGGTTACAAAAATATTGCAACTTTTGTCTGAGCAGGGCTCCCTTAGGTGGATTTTGAGGTAAGTACTTGCGAATTAATTTAGAGAAATTTGAAAATTTTTAGCAGTTCTATGCGAGCCAGCCGCACGTTTGAGGTGTCGGAAGACGCGTCTCGGCGCGGGCGAGCTAGCTAGAGCGTTTTCAGAATTTTGAAAAGATAAAAATTGTGCAGGGTTGTCAAAAAACCAGTTTTTTCAGGCAAAAATCGAGTTTTCAGCGACCGATCGGATTTTCAGTTCGCGCAAAGCGCCGAGAATCCGGGGCTGGACAGGTGGAAACTCGATTCCGCAGACAGAATTAAATTCGGATGTAGGGTTGTGCTAATAAAAATAGGTAAGTATAAAAATTTTGTAAAAAATTCACAAGTACTGGAACTGAAAAATTATTTTTCAGGTAGGTCAATTTTAACGTATCGGGATGCTAGTAATAGCCCACCGGACAACGTTCCCGCAGAAAACCGTGTCAAAATAGCTGTTCTGGTTACAAAAATATTGCAACTTTTGTCTGAGCAGGGCTCCCTATTAGGTGGATTTTGAGGTAAGTACTGGCGAATTAATTTAGAGAAATTTGAAAATTTTTAGCAGTTCTATGCGAGCCAGCCGCACGTTTGAGGTGTCGGAAGACGCGTCTCGGCGCGGGCGAGCTAGCTAGAGCGTTTTCAGAATTTTGGAAAGATAAAAATTGTGCAGGGTTGTCAAAAAACCAGTTTTTTCAGGCAAAAATCGAGTTTTCAGCGACCGATCGGATTTTCAGTTCGCGCAAAGCGCCGAGAATCCGGGGCTGGACAGGTGGAAACTCGATTCCGCAGACAGAATTAAATTCGGATGTAGGGTTGTGCTAATAAAAATAGGTAAGTATAAAAATTTTGTAAAAAATTCACAAGTACTGGAACTGAAAAATTATTTTTCAGGTAGGTCAATTTTAACGTATCGGGATGCTAGTAATAGCCCACCGGACAACGTTCCCGCAGAAAACCGTGTCAAAATAGCTGTTCTGGTTACAAAAATATTGCAACTTTTGTCTGAGCAGGGCTCCCTTAGGTGGATTTTGAGGTAAGTACTGGCGAATTAATTTAGAGAAATTTGAAAATTTTTAGCAGTTCTATGCGAGCCAGCCGCACGTTTGAGGTGTCGGAAGACGCGTCTCGGCGCGGGCGAGCTAGCTAGAGCGTTTTCAGAATTTTGAAAAGATAAAAATTGTGCAGGGTTGTCAAAAAACCAGTTTTTTCAGGCAAAAATCGAGTTTTCAGCGACCGATCGGATTTTCAGTTCGCGCAAAGCGCCGAGAATCCGGGGCTGGACAGGTGGAAACTCGATTCCGCAGACAGAATTAAATTCGGATGTAGGGTTGTGCTAATAAAAATAGGTAAGTATAAAAATTTTGTAAAAAATTCACAAGTACTGGAACTGAAAAATTATTTTTCAGGTAGGTCAATTTTAACGTATCGGGATGCTAGTAATAGCCCACCGGACAACGTTCCCGCAGAAAACCGTGTCAAAATAGCTGTTCTGGTTACAAAAATATTGCAACTTTTGTCTGAGCAGGGCTCCCTATTAGGTGGATTTTGAGGTAAGTACTGGCGAATTAATTTAGAGAAATTTGAAAATTTTTAGCAGTTCTATGCGAGCCAGCCGCACGTTTGAGGTGTCGGAAGACGCGTCTCGGCGCGGGCGAGCTAGCTAGAGCGTTTTCAGAATTTTGAAAAGATAAAAATTGTGCAGGGTTGTCAAAAAACCAGTTTTTTCAGGCAAAAATCGAGTTTTCAGCGACCGATCGGATTTTCAGTTCGCGCAAAGCGCCGAGAATCCGGGGCTGGACAGGTGGAAACTCGATTCCGCAGACAGAATTAAATTCGGATGTAGGGTTGTGCTAATAAAAATAGGTAAGTATAAAAATTTTGTAAAAAATTCACAAGTACTGGAACTGAAAAATTATTTTTCAGGTAGGTCAATTTTAACGTATCGGGATGCTAGTAATAGCCCACCGGACAACGTTCCCGCAGAAAACCGTGTCAAAATAGCTGTTCTGGTTACAAAAATATTGCAACTTTTGTCTGAGCAGGGCTCCCTTAGGTGGATTTTGAGGTAAGTACTGGCGAATTAATTTAGAGAAATTTGAAAATTTTTAGCAGTTCTATGCGAGCCAGCCGCACGTTTGAGGTGTCGGAAGACGCGTCTCGGCGCGGGCGAGCTAGCTAGAGCGTTTTCAGAATTTTGAAAAGATAAAAATTGTGCAGGGTTGTCAAAAAACCAGTTTTTTCAGGCAAAAATCGAGTTTTCAGCGACCGATCGGATTTTCAGTTCGCGCAAAGCGCCGAGAATCCGGGGCTGGACAGGTGGAAACTCGATTCCGCAGACAGAATTAAATTCGGATGTAGGGTTGTGCTAATAAAAATAGGTAAGTATAAAAATTTTGTAAAAAATTCACAAGTACTGGAACTGAAAAATTATTTTTCAGGTAGGTCAATTTTAACGTATCGGGATGCTAGTAATAGCCCACCGGACAACGTTCCCGCAGAAAACCGTGTCAAAATAGCTGTTCTGGTTACAAAAATATTGCAACTTTTGTCTGAGCAGGGCTCCCTATTTGGTGGATATTGAGGTAAGTACTGGCGAATTAATTTAGAGAAATTTGAAAATTTTTAGCAGTTCTATGCGAGCCAGCCGCACGTTTGAGGTGTCGGAAGACGCGTCTCGGCGCGGGCGAGCTAGCTAGAGCGTTTTCAGAATTTTGAAAAGATAAAAATTGTGCAGGGTTGTCAAAAAACCAGTTTTTTCAGGCAAAAATCGAGTTTTCAGCGACCGATCGGATTTTCAGTTCGCGCAAAGCGCCGAGAATCCGGGGCTGGACAGGTGGAAACTCGATTCCGCAGACAGAATTAAATTCGGATGTAGGGTTGTGCTAATAAAAATAGGTAAGTATAAAAATTTTGTAAAAAATTCACAAGTACTGGAACTGAAAAATTATTTTTCAGGTAGGTCAATTTTAACGTATCGGGATGCTAGTAATAGCCCACCGGACAACGTTCCCGCAGAAAACCGTGTCAAAATAGCTGTTCTGGTTACAAAAATATTGCAACTTTTGTCTGAGCAGGGCTCCCTTAGGTGGATTTTGAGGTAAGTACTGGCGAATTAATTTAGAGAAATTTGAAAATTTTTAGCAGTTCTATGCGAGCCAGCCGCACGTTTGAGGTGTCGGAAGACGCGTCTCGGCGCGGGCGAGCTAGCTAGAGCGTTTTCAGAATTTTGAAAAGATAAAAATTGTGCAGGGTTGTCAAAAAACCAGTTTTTTCAGGCAAAAATCGAGTTTTCAGCGACCGATCGGATTTTCAGTTCGCGCAAAGCGCCGAGAATCCGGGGCTGGACAGGTGGAAACTCGATTCCGCAGACAGAATTAAATTCGGATGTAGGGTTGTGCTAATAAAAATAGGTAAGTATAAAAATTTTGTAAAAAATTCACAAGTACTGGAACTGAAAAATTATTTTTCAGGTAGGTCAATTTTAACGTATCGGGATGCTAGTAATAGCCCACCGGACAACGTTCCCGCAGAAAACCGTGTCAAAATAGCTGTTCTGGTTACAAAAATATTGCAACTTTTGTCTGAGCAGGGCTCCCTATTTGGTGGATTTTGAGGTAAGTACTGGCGAATTAATTTAGAGAAATTTGAAAATTTTTAGCAGTTCTATGCGAGCCAGCCGCACGTTTGAGGTGTCGGAAGACGCGTCTCGGCGCGGGCGAGCTAGCTAGAGCGTTTTCAGAATTTTGAAAAGATAAAAATTGTGCAGGGTTGTCAAAAAACCAGTTTTTTCAGGCAAAAATCGAGTTTTCAGCGACCGATCGGATTTTCAGTTCGCGCAAAGCGCCGAGAATCCGGGGCTGGACAGGTGGAAACTCGATTCCGCAGACAGAATTAAATTCGGATGTAGGGTTGTGCTAATAAAAATAGGTAAGTATAAAAATTTTGTAAAAAATTCACAAGTACTGGAACTGAAAAATTATTTTTCAGGTAGGTCAATTTTAACGTATCGGGATGCTAGTAATAGCCCACCGGACAACGTTCCCGCAGAAAACCGTGTCAAAATAGCTGTTCTGGTTACAAAAATATTGCAACTTTTGTCTGAGCAGGGCTCCCTTAGGTGGATTTTGAGGTAAGTACTTGCGAATTAATTTAGAGAAATTTGAAAATTTTTAGCAGTTCTATGCGAGCCAGCCGCACGTTTGAGGTGTCGGAAGACGCGTCTCGGCGCGGGCGAGCTAGCTAGAGCGTTTTCAGAATTTTGAAAAGATAAAAATTGTGCAGGGTTGTCAAAAAACCAGTTTTTTCAGGCAAAAATCGAGTTTTCAGCGACCGATCGGATTTTCAGTTCGCGCAAAGCGCCGAGAATCCGGGGCTGGACAGGTGGAAACTCGATTCCGCAGACAGAATTAAATTCGGATGTAGGGTTGTGCTAATAAAAATAGGTAAGTATAAAAATTTTGTAAAAAATTCACAAGTACTGGAACTGAAAAATTATTTTTCAGGTAGGTCAATTTTAACGTATCGGGATGCTAGTAATAGCCCACCGGACAACGTTCCCGCAGAAAACCGTGTCAAAATAGCTGTTCTGGTTACAAAAATATTGCAACTTTTGTCTGAGCAGGGCTCCCTTAGGTGGATTTTGAGGTAAGTACTTGCGAATTAATTTAGAGAAATTTGAAAATTTTTAGCAGTTCTATGCGAGCCAGCCGCACGTTTGAGGTGTCGGAAGACGCGTCTCGGCGCGGGCGAGCTAGCTAGAGCGTTTTCAGAATTTTGAAAAGATAAAAATTGTGCAGGGTTGTCAAAAAACCAGTTTTTTCAGGCAAAAATCGAGTTTTCAGCGACCGATCGGATTTTCAGTTCGCGCAAAGCGCCGAGAATCCGGGGCTGGACAGGTGGAAACTCGATTCCGCAGACAGAATTAAATTCGGATGTAGGGTTGTGCTAATAAAAATAGGTAAGTATAAAAATTTTGTAAAAAATTCACAAGTACTGGAACTGAAAAATTATTTTTCAGGTAGGTCAATTTTAACGTATCGGGATGCTAGTAATAGCCCACCGGACAACGTTCCCGCAGAAAACCGTGTCAAAATAGCTGTTCTGGTTACAAAAATATTGCAACTTTTGTCTGAGCAGGGCTCCCTATTAGGTGGATTTTGAGGTAAGTACTGGCGAATTAATTTAGAGAAATTTGAAAATTTTTAGCAGTTCTATGCGAGCCAGCCGCACGTTTGAGGTGTCGGAAGACGCGTCTCGGCGCGGGCGAGCTAGCTAGAGCGTTTTCAGAATTTTGGAAAGATAAAAATTGTGCAGGGTTGTCAAAAAACCAGTTTTTTCAGGCAAAAATCGAGTTTTCAGCGACCGATCGGATTTTCAGTTCGCGCAAAGCGCCGAGAATCCGGGGCTGGACAGGTGGAAACTCGATTCCGCAGACAGAATTAAATTCGGATGTAGGGTTGTGCTAATAAAAATAGGTAAGTATAAAAATTTTGTAAAAAATTCACAAGTACTGGAACTGAAAAATTATTTTTCAGGTAGGTCAATTTTAACGTATCGGGATGCTAGTAATAGCCCACCGGACAACGTTCCCGCAGAAAACCGTGTCAAAATAGCTGTTCTGGTTACAAAAATATTGCAACTTTTGTCTGAGCAGGGCTCCCTTAGGTGGATTTTGAGGTAAGTACTGGCGAATTAATTTAGAGAAATTTGAAAATTTTTAGCAGTTCTATGCGAGCCAGCCGCACGTTTGAGGTGTCGGAAGACGCGTCTCGGCGCGGGCGAGCTAGCTAGAGCGTTTTCAGAATTTTGAAAAGATAAAAATTGTGCAGGGTTGTCAAAAAACCAGTTTTTTCAGGCAAAAATCGAGTTTTCAGCGACCGATCGGATTTTCAGTTCGCGCAAAGCGCCGAGAATCCGGGGCTGGACAGGTGGAAACTCGATTCCGCAGACAGAATTAAATTCGGATGTAGGGTTGTGCTAATAAAAATAGGTAAGTATAAAAATTTTGTAAAAAATTCACAAGTACTGGAACTGAAAAATTATTTTTCAGGTAGGTCAATTTTAACGTATCGGGATGCTAGTAATAGCCCACCGGACAACGTTCCCGCAGAAAACCGTGTCAAAATAGCTGTTCTGGTTACAAAAATATTGCAACTTTTGTCTGAGCAGGGCTCCCTTAGGTGGATTTTGAGGTAAGTACTTGCGAATTAATTTAGAGAAATTTGAAAATTTTTAGCAGTTCTATGCGAGCCAGCCGCACGTTTGAGGTGTCGGAAGACGCGTCTCGGCGCGGGCGAGCTAGCTAGAGCGTTTTCAGAATTTTGAAAAGATAAAAATTGTGCAGGGTTGTCAAAAAACCAGTTTTTTCAGGCAAAAATCGAGTTTTCAGCGACCGATCGGATTTTCAGTTCGCGCAAAGCGCCGAGAATCCGGGGCTGGACAGGTGGAAACTCGATTCCGCAGACAGAATTAAATTCGGATGTAGGGTTGTGCTAATAAAAATAGGTAAGTATAAAAATTTTGTAAAAAATTCACAAGTACTGGAACTGAAAAATTATTTTTCAGGTAGGTCAATTTTAACGTATCGGGATGCTAGTAATAGCCCACCGGACAACGTTCCCGCAGAAAACCGTGTCAAAATAGCTGTTCTGGTTACAAAAATATTGCAACTTTTGTCTGAGCAGGGCTCCCTATTTGGTGGATTTTGAGGTAAGTACTGGCGAATTAATTTAGAGAAATTTGAAAATTTTTAGCAGTTCTATGCGAGCCAGCCGCACGTTTGAGGTGTCGGAAGACGCGTCTCGGCGCGGGCGAGCTAGCTAGAGCGTTTTCAGAATTTTGAAAAGATAAAAATTGTGCAGGGTTGTCAAAAAACCAGTTTTTTCAGGCAAAAATCGAGTTTTCAGCGACCGATCGGATTTTCAGTTCGCGCAAAGCGCCGAGAATCCGGGGCTGGACAGGTGGAAACTCGATTCCGCAGACAGAATTAAATTCGGATGTAGGGTTGTGCTAATAAAAATAGGTAAGTATAAAAATTTTGTAAAAAATTCACAAGTACTGGAACTGAAAAATTATTTTTCAGGTAGGTCAATTTTAACGTATCGGGATGCTAGTAATAGCCCACCGGACAACGTTCCCGCAGAAAACCGTGTCAAAATAGCTGTTCTGGTTACAAAAATATTGCAACTTTTGTCTGAGCAGGGCTCCCTTAGGTGGATTTTGAGGTAAGTACTTGCGAATTAATTTAGAGAAATTTGAAAATTTTTAGCAGTTCTATGCGAGCCAGCCGCACGTTTGAGGTGTCGGAAGACGCGTCTCGGCGCGGGCGAGCTAGCTAGAGCGTTTTCAGAATTTTGAAAAGATAAAAATTGTGCAGGGTTGTCAAAAAACCAGTTTTTTCAGGCAAAAATCGAGTTTTCAGCGACCGATCGGATTTTCAGTTCGCGCAAAGCGCCGAGAATCCGGGGCTGGACAGGTGGAAACTCGATTCCGCAGACAGAATTAAATTCGGATGTAGGGTTGTGCTAATAAAAATAGGTAAGTATAAAAATTTTGTAAAAAATTCACAAGTACTGGAACTGAAAAATTATTTTTCAGGTAGGTCAATTTTAACGTATCGGGATGCTAGTAATAGCCCACCGGACAACGTTCCCGCAGAAAACCGTGTCAAAATAGCTGTTCTGGTTACAAAAATATTGCAACTTTTGTCTGAGCAGGGCTCCCTATTAGGTGGATTTTGAGGTAAGTACTGGCGAATTAATTTAGAGAAATTTGAAAATTTTTAGCAGTTCTATGCGAGCCAGCCGCACGTTTGAGGTGTCGGAAGACGCGTCTCGGCGCGGGCGAGCTAGCTAGAGCGTTTTCAGAATTTTGAAAAGATAAAAATTGTGCAGGGTTGTCAAAAAACCAGTTTTTTCAGGCAAAAATCGAGTTTTCAGCGACCGATCGGATTTTCAGTTCGCGCAAAGCGCCGAGAATCCGGGGCTGGACAGGTGGAAACTCGATTCCGCAGACAGAATTAAATTCGGATGTAGGGTTGTGCTAATAAAAATAGGTAAGTATAAAAATTTTGTAAAAAATTCACAAGTACTGGAACTGAAAAATTATTTTTCAGGTAGGTCAATTTTAACGTATCGGGATGCTAGTAATAGCCCACCGGACAACGTTCCCGCAGAAAACCGTGTCAAAATAGCTGTTCTGGTTACAAAAATATTGCAACTTTTGTCTGAGCAGGGCTCCCTATTAGGTGGATTTTGAGGTAAGTACTGGCGAATTAATTTAGAGAAATTTGAAAATTTTTAGCAGTTCTATGCGAGCCAGCCGCACGTTTGAGGTGTCGGAAGACGCGTCTCGGCGCGGGCGAGCTAGCTAGAGCGTTTTCAGAATTTTGAAAAGATAACAATTGTGCAGGGTTGTCAAAAAACCAGTTTTTTCAGGCAAAAATCGAGTTTTCAGCGACCGATCGGATTTTCAGTTCGCGCAAAGCGCCGAGAATCCGGGGCTGGACAGGTGGAAACTCGATTCCGCAGACAGAATTAAATTCGGATGTAGGGTTGTGCTAATAAAAATAGGTAAGTATAAAAATTTTGTAAAAAATTCACAAGTACTGGAACTGAAAAATTATTTTTCAGGTAGGTCAATTTTAACGTATCGGGATGCTAGTAATAGCCCACCGGACAACGTTCCCGCAGAAAACCGTGTCAAAATAGCTGTTCTGGTTACAAAAATATTGCAACTTTTGTCTGAGCAGGGCTCCCTTAGGTGGATTTTGAGGTAAGTACTGGCGAATTAATTTAGAGAAATTTGAAAATTTTTAGCAGTTCTATGCGAGCCAGCCGCACGTTTGAGGTGTCGGAAGACGCGTCTCGGCGCGGGCGAGCTAGCTAGAGCGTTTTCAGAATTTTGAAAAGATAAAAATTGTGCAGGGTTGTCAAAAAACCAGTTTTTTCAGGCAAAAATCGAGTTTTCAGCGACCGATCGGATTTTCAGTTCGCGCAAAGCGCCGAGAATCCGGGGCTGGACAGGTGGAAACTCGATTCCGCAGACAGAATTAAATTCGGATGTAGGGTTGTGCTAATAAAAATAGGTAAGTATAAAAATTTTGTAAAAAATTCACAAGTACTGGAACTGAAAAATTATTTTTCAGGTAGGTCAATTTTAACGTATCGGGATGCTAGTAATAGCCCACCGGACAACGTTCCCGCAGAAAACCGTGTCAAAATAGCTGTTCTGGTTACAAAAATATTGCAACTTTTGTCTGAGCAGGGCTCCCTATTTGGTGGATTTTGAGGTAAGTACTGGCGAATTAATTTAGAGAAATTTGAAAATTTTTAGCAGTTCTATGCGAGCCAGCCGCACGTTTGAGGTGTCGGAAGACGCGTCTCGGCGCGGGCGAGCTAGCTAGAGCGTTTTCAGAATTTTGAAAATATAAAAATTGTGCAGGGTTGTCAAAAAACCAGTTTTTTCAGGCAAAAATCGAGTTTTCAGCGACCGATCGGATTTTCAGTTCGCGCAAAGCGCCGAGAATCCGGGGCTGGACAGGTGGAAACTCGATTCCGCAGACAGAATTAAATTCGGATGTAGGGTTGTGCTAATAAAAATAGGTAAGTATAAAAATTTTGTAAAAAATTCACAAGTACTGGAACTGAAAAATTATTTTTCAGGTAGGTCAATTTTAACGTATCGGGATGCTAGTAATAGCCCACCGGACAACGTTCCCGCAGAAAACCGTGTCAAAATAGCTGTTCTGGTTACAAAAATATTGCAACTTTTGTCTGAGCAGGGCTCCCTATTTGGTGGATTTTGAGGTAAGTACTTGCGAATTAATTTAGAGAAATTTGAAAATTTTTAGCAGTTCTATGCGAGCCAGCCGCACGTTTGAGGTGTCGGAAGACGCGTCTCGGCGCGGGCGAGCTAGCTAGAGCGTTTTCAGAATTTTGAAAAGATAAAAATTGTGCAGGGTTGTCAAAAAACCAGTTTTTTCAGGCAAAAATCGAGTTTTCAGCGACCGATCGGATTTTCAGTTCGCGCAAAGCGCCGAGAATCCGGGGCTGGACAGGTGGAAACTCGATTCCGCAGACAGAATTAAATTCGGATGTAGGGTTGTGCTAATAAAAATAGGTAAGTATAAAAATTTTGTAAAAAATTCACAAGTACTGGAACTGAAAAATTATTTTTCAGGTAGGTCAATTTTAACGTATCGGGATGCTAGTAATAGCCCACCGGACAACGTTCCCGCAGAAAACTGTGTCAAAATAGCTGTTCTGGTTACAAAAATATTGCAACTTTTGTCTGAGCAGGGCTCCCTATTAGGTGGATTTTGAGGTAAGTACTGGCGAATTAATTTAGAGAAATTTGAAAATTTTTAGCAGTTCTATGCGAGCCAGCCGCACGTTTGAGGTGTCGGAAGACGCGTCTCGGCGCGGGCGAGCTAGCTAGAGCGTTTTCAGAATTTTGAAAAGATAAAAATTGTGCAGGGTTGTCAAAAAACCAGTTTTTTCAGGCAAAAATCGAGTTTTCAGCGACCGATCGGATTTTCAGTTCGCGCAAAGCGCCGAGAATCCGGGGCTGGACAGGTGGAAACTCGATTCCGCAGACAGAATTAAATTCGGATGTAGTGTTGTGCTAATAAAAATAGGTAAGTATAAAAATTTTGTAAAAAATTCACAAGTACTGGAACTGAAAAATTATTTTTCAGGTAGGTCAATTTTAACGTATCGGGATGCTAGTAATAGCCCACCGGACAACGTTCCCGCAGAAAACCGTGTCAAAATAGCTGTTCTGGTTACAAAAATATTGCAACTTTTGTCTGAGCAGGGCTCCCTATTTGGTGGATTTTGAGGTAAGTACTGGCGAATTAATTTAGAGAAATTTGAAAATTTTTAGCAGTTCTATGCGAGCCAGCCGCACGTTTGAGGTGTCGGAAGACGCGTCTCGGCGCGGGCGAGCTAGCTAGAGCGTTTTCAGAATTTTGAAAAGATAAAAATTGTGCAGGGTTGTCAAAAAACCAGTTTTTTCAGGCAAAAATCGAGTTTTCAGCGACCGATCGGATTTTCAGTTCGCGCAAAGCGCCGAGAATCCGGGGCTGGACAGGTGGAAACTCGATTCCGCAGACAGAATTAAATTCGGATGTAGGGTTGTGCTAATAAAAATAGGTAAGTATAAAAATTTTGTAAAAAATTCACAAGTACTGGAACTGAAAAATTATTTTTCAGGTAGGTCAATTTTAACGTATCGGGATGCTAGTAATAGCCCACCGGACAACGTTCCCGCAGAAAACCGTGTCAAAATAGCTGTTCTGGTTACAAAAATATTGCAACTTTTGTCTGAGCAGGGCTCCCTATTTGGTGGATTTTGAGGTAAGTACTTGCGAATTAATTTAGAGAAATTTGAAAATTTTTAGCAGTTCTATGCGAGCCAGCCGCACGTTTGAGGTGTCGGAAGACGCGTCTCGGCGCGGGCGAGCTAGCTAGAGCGTTTTCAGAATTTTGAAAAGATAAAAATTGTGCAGGGTTGTCAAAAAACCAGTTTTTTCAGGCAAAAATCGAGTTTTCAGCGACCGATCGGATTTTCAGTTCGCGCAAAGCGCCGAGAATCCGGGGCTGGACAGGTGGAAACTCGATTCCGCAGACAGAATTAAATTCGGATGTAGGGTTGTGCTAATAAAAATAGGTAAGTATAAAAATTTTGTAAAAAATTCACAAGTACTGGAACTGAAAAATTATTTTTCAGGTAGGTCAATTTTAACGTATCGGGATGCTAGTAATAGCCCACCGGACAACGTTCCCGCAGAAAACTGTGTCAAAATAGCTGTTCTGGTTACAAAAATATTGCAACTTTTGTCTGAGCAGGGCTCCCTATTAGGTGGATTTTGAGGTAAGTACTGGCGAATTAATTTAGAGAAATTTGAAAATTTTTAGCAGTTCTATGCGAGCCAGCCGCACGTTTGAGGTGTCGGAAGACGCGTCTCGGCGCGGGCGAGCTAGCTAGAGCGTTTTCAGAATTTTGAAAAGATAAAAATTGTGCAGGGTTGTCAAAAAACCAGTTTTTTCAGGCAAAAATCGAGTTTTCAGCGACCGATCGGATTTTCAGTTCGCGCAAAGCGCCGAGAATCCGGGGCTGGACAGGTGGAAACTCGATTCCGCAGACAGAATTAAATTCGGATGTAGGGTTGTGCTAATAAAAATAGGTAAGTATAAAAATTTTGTAAAAAATTCACAAGTACTGGAACTGAAAAATTATTTTTCAGGTAGGTCAATTTTAACGTATCGGGATGCTAGTAATAGCCCACCGGACAACGTTCCCGCAGAAAACCGTGTCAAAATAGCTGTTCTGGTTACAAAAATATTGCAACTTTTGTCTGAGCAGGGCTCCCTATTTGGTGGATTTTGAGGTAAGTACTGGCGAATTAATTTAGAGAAATTTGAAAATTTTTAGCAGTTCTATGCGAGCCAGCCGCACGTTTGAGGTGTCGGAAGACGCGTCTCGGCGCGGGCGAGCTAGCTAGAGCGTTTTCAGAATTTTGAAAAGATAAAAATTGTGCAGGGTTGTCAAAAAACCAGTTTTTTCAGGCAAAAATCGAGTTTTCAGCGACCGATCGGATTTTCAGTTCGCGCAAAGCGCCGAGAATCCGGGGCTGGACAGGTGGAAACTCGATTCCGCAGACAGAATTAAATTCGGATGTAGGGTTGTGCTAATAAAAATAGGTAAGTATAAAAATTTTGTAAAAAATTCACAAGTACTGGAACTGAAAAATTATTTTTCAGGTAGGTCAATTTTAACGTATCGGGATGCTAGTAATAGCCCACCGGACAACGTTCCCGCAGAAAACCGTGTCAAAATAGCTGTTCTGGTTACAAAAATATTGCAACTTTTGTCTGAGCAGGGCTCCCTATTAGGTGGATTTTGAGGTAAGTACTGGCGAATTAATTTAGAGAAATTTGAAAATTTTTAGCAGTTCTATGCGAGCCAGCCGCACGTTTGAGGTGTCGGAAGACGCGTCTCGGCGCGGGCGAGCTAGCTAGAGCGTTTTCAGAATTTTGAAAAGATAAAAATTGTGCAGGGTTGTCAAAAAACCAGTTTTTTCAGGCAAAAATCGAGTTTTCAGCGACCGATCGGATTTTCAGTTCGCGCAAAGCGCCGAGAATCCGGGGCTGGACAGGTGGAAACTCGATTCCGCAGACAGAATTAAATTCGGATGTAGGGTTGTGCTAATAAAAATAGGTAAGTATAAAAATTTTGTAAAAAATTCACAAGTACTGGAACTGAAAAATTATTTTTCAGGTAGGTCAATTTTAACGTATCGGGATGCTAGTAATAGCCCACCGGACAACGTTCCCGCAGAAAACCGTGTCAAAATAGCTGTTCTGGTTACAAAAATATTGCAACTTTTGTCTGAGCAGGGCTCCCTTAGGTGGATTTTGAGGTAAGTACTGGCGAATTAATTTAGAGAAATTTGAAAATTTTTAGCAGTTCTATGCGAGCCAGCCGCACGTTTGAGGTGTCGGAAGACGCGTCTCGGCGCGGGCGAGCTAGCTAGAGCGTTTTCAGAATTTTGAAAAGATAAAAATTGTGCAGGGTTGTCAAAAAACCAGTTTTTTCAGGCAAAAATCGAGTTTTCAGCGACCGATCGGATTTTCAGTTCGCGCAAAGCGCCGAGAATCCGGGGCTGGACAGGTGGAAACTCGATTCCGCAGACAGAATTAAATTCGGATGTAGGGTTGTGCTAATAAAAATAGGTAAGTATAAAAATTTTGTAAAAAATTCACAAGTACTGGAACTGAAAAATTATTTTTCAGGTAGGTCAATTTTAACGTATCGGGATGCTAGTAATAGCCCACCGGACAACGTTCCCGCAGAAAACCGTGTCAAAATAGCTGTTCTGGTTACAAAAATATTGCAACTTTTGTCTGAGCAGGGCTCCCTTAGGTGGATTTTGAGGTAAGTACTGGCGAATTAATTTAGAGAAATTTGAAAATTTTTAGCAGTTCTATGCGAGCCAGCCGCACGTTTGAGGTGTCGGAAGACGCGTCTCGGCGCGGGCGAGCTAGCTAGAGCGTTTTCAGAATTTTGAAAAGATAAAAATTGTGCAGGGTTGTCAAAAAACCAGTTTTTTCAGGCAAAAATCGAGTTTTCAGCGACCGATCGGATTTTCAGTTCGCGCAAAGCGCCGAGAATCCGGGGCTGGACAGGTGGAAACTCGATTCCGCAGACAGAATTAAATTCGGATGTAGGGTTGTGCTAATAAAAATAGGTAAGTATAAAAATTTTGTAAAAAATTCACAAGTACTGGAACTGAAAAATTATTTTTCAGGTAGGTCAATTTTAACGTATCGGGATGCTAGTAATAGCCCACCGGACAACGTTCCCGCAGAAAACCGTGTCAAAATAGCTGTTCTGGTTACAAAAATATTGCAACTTTTGTCTGAGCAGGGCTCCCTATTAGGTGGATTTTGAGGTAAGTACTGGCGAATTAATTTAGAGAAATTTGAAAATTTTTAGCAGTTCTATGCGAGCCAGCCGCACGTTTGAGGTGTCGGAAGACGCGTCTCGGCGCGGGCGAGCTAGCTAGAGCGTTTTCAGAATTTTGAAAAGATAAAAATTGTGCAGGGTTGTCAAAAAACCAGTTTTTTCAGGCAAAAATCGAGTTTTCAGCGACCGATCGGATTTTCAGTTCGCGCAAAGCGCCGAGAATCCGGGGCTGGACAGGTGGAAACTCGATTCCGCAGACAGAATTAAATTCGGATGTAGGGTTGTGCTAATAAAAATAGGTAAGTATAAAAATTTTGTAAAAAATTCACAAGTACTGGAACTGAAAAATTATTTTTCAGGTAGGTCAATTTTAACGTATCGGGATGCTAGTAATAGCCCACCGGACAACGTTCCCGCAGAAAACCGTGTCAAAATAGCTGTTCTGGTTACAAAAATATTGCAACTTTTGTCTGAGCAGGGCTCCCTTAGGTGGATTTTGAGGTAAGTACTGGCGAATTAATTTAGAGAAATTTGAAAATTTTTAGCAGTTCTATGCGAGCCAGCCGCACGTTTGAGGTGTCGGAAGACGCGTCTCGGCGCGGGCGAGCTAGCTAGAGCGTTTTCAGAATTTTGAAAAGATAAAAATTGTGCAGGGTTGTCAAAAAACCAGTTTTTTCAGGCAAAAATCGAGTTTTCAGCGACCGATCGGATTTTCAGTTCGCGCAAAGCGCCGAGAATCCGGGGCTGGACAGGTGGAAACTCGATTCCGCAGACAGAATTAAATTCGGATGTAGGGTTGTGCTAATAAAAATAGGTAAGTATAAAAATTTTGTAAAAAATTCACAAGTACTGGAACTGAAAAATTATTTTTCAGGTAGGTCAATTTTAACGTATCGGGATGCTAGTAATAGCCCACCGGACAACGTTCCCGCAGAAAACCGTGTCAAAATAGCTGTTCTGGTTACAAAAATATTGCAACTTTTGTCTGAGCAGGGCTCCCTATTAGGTGGATTTTGAGGTAAGTACTGGCGAATTAATTTAGAGAAATTTGAAAATTTTTAGCAGTTCTATGCGAGCCAGCCGCACGTTTGAGGTGTCGGAAGACGCGTCTCGGCGCGGGCGAGCTAGCTAGAGCGTTTTCAGAATTTTGAAAAGATAAAAATTGTGCAGGGTTGTCAAAAAACCAGTTTTTTCAGGCAAAAATCGAGTTTTCAGCGACCGATCGGATTTTCAGTTCGCGCAAAGCGCCGAGAATCCGGGGCTGGACAGGTGGAAACTCGATTCCGCAGACAGAATTAAATTCGGATGTAGGGTTGTGCTAATAAAAATAGGTAAGTATAAAAATTTTGTAAAAAATTCACAAGTACTGGAACTGAAAAATTATTTTTCAGGTAGGTCAATTTTAACGTATCGGGATGCTAGTAATAGCCCACCGGACAACGTTCCCGCAGAAAACCGTGTCAAAATAGCTGTTCTGGTTACAAAAATATTGCAACTTTTGTCTGAGCAGGGCTCCCTTAGGTGGATTTTGAGGTAAGTACTGGCGAATTAATTTAGAGAAATTTGAAAATTTTTAGCAGTTCTATGCGAGCCAGCCGCACGTTTGAGGTGTCGGAAGACGCGTCTCGGCGCGGGCGAGCTAGCTAGAGCGTTTTCAGAATTTTGAAAAGATAAAAATTGTGCAGGGTTGTCAAAAAACCAGTTTTTTCAGGCAAAAATCGAGTTTTCAGCGACCGATCGGATTTTCAGTTCGCGCAAAGCGCCGAGAATCCGGGGCTGGACAGGTGGAAACTCGATTCCGCAGACAGAATTAAATTCGGATGTAGGGTTGTGCTAATAAAAATAGGTAAGTATAAAAATTTTGTAAAAAATTCACAAGTACTGGAACTGAAAAATTATTTTTCAGGTAGGTCAATTTTAACGTATCGGGATGCTAGTAATAGCCCACCGGACAACGTTCCCGCAGAAAACCGTGTCAAAATAGCTGTTCTGGTTACAAAAATATTGCAACTTTTGTCTGAGCAGGGCTCCCTATTAGGTGGATTTTGAGGTAAGTACTGGCGAATTAATTTAGAGAAATTTGAAAATTTTTAGCAGTTCTATGCGAGCCAGCCGCACGTTTGAGGTGTCGGAAGACGCGTCTCGGCGCGGGCGAGCTAGCTAGAGCGTTTTCAGAATTTTGAAAAGATAACAATTGTGCAGGGTTGTCAAAAAACCAGTTTTTTCAGGCAAAAATCGAGTTTTCAGCGACCGATCGGATTTTCAGTTCGCGCAAAGCGCCGAGAATCCGGGGCTGGACAGGTGGAAACTCGATTCCGCAGACAGAATTAAATTCGGATGTAGGGTTGTGCTAATAAAAATAGGTAAGTATAAAAATTTTGTAAAAAATTCACAAGTACTGGAACTGAAAAATTATTTTTCAGGTAGGTCAATTTTAACGTATCGGGATGCTAGTAATAGCCCACCGGACAACGTTCCCGCAGAAAACCGTGTCAAAATAGCTGTTTTGGTTACAAAAATATTGCAACTTTTGTCTGAGCAGGGCTCCCTTAGGTGGATTTTGAGGTAAGTACTTGCGAATTAATTTAGAGAAATTTGAAAATTTTTAGCAGTTCTATGCGAGCCAGCCGCACGTTTGAGGTGTCGGAAGACGCGTCTCGGCGCGGGCGAGCTAGCTAGAGCGTTTTCAGAATTTTGAAAAGATAAAAATTGTGCAGGGTTGTCAAAAAACCAGTTTTTTCAGGCAAAAATCGAGTTTTCAGCGACCGATCGGATTTTCAGTTCGCGCAAAGCGCCGAGAATCCGGGGCTGGACAGGTGGAAACTCGATTCCGCAGACAGAATTAAATTCGGATGTAGGGTTGTGCTAATAAAAATAGGTAAGTATAAAAATTTTGTAAAAAATTCACAAGTACTGGAACTGAAAAATTATTTTTCAGGTAGGTCAATTTTAACGTATCGGGATGCTAGTAATAGCCCACCGGACAACGTTCCCGCAGAAAACCGTGTCAAAATAGCTGTTCTGGTTACAAAAATATTGCAACTTTTGTCTGAGCAGGGCTCCCTATTAGGTGGATTTTGAGGTAAGTACTGGCGAATTAATTTAGAGAAATTTGAAAATTTTTAGCAGTTCTATGCGAGCCAGCCGCACGTTTGAGGTGTCGGAAGACGCGTCTCGGCGCGGGCGAGCTAGCTAGAGCGTTTTCAGAATTTTGAAAAGATAAAAATTGTGCAGGGTTGTCAAAAAACCAGTTTTTTCAGGCAAAAATCGAGTTTTCAGCGACCGATCGGATTTTCAGTTCGCGCAAAGCGCCGAGAATCCGGGGCTGGACAGGTGGAAACTCGATTCCGCAGACAGAATTAAATTCGGATGTAGGGTTGTGCTAATAAAAATAGGTAAGTATAAAAATTTTGTAAAAAATTCACAAGTACTGGAACTGAAAAATTATTTTTCAGGTAGGTCAATTTTAACGTATCGGGATGCTAGTAATAGCCCACCGGACAACGTTCCCGCAGAAAACCGTGTCAAAATAGCTGTTCTGGTTACAAAAATATTGCAACTTTTGTCTGAGCAGGGCTCCCTATTTGGTGGATTTTGAGGTAAGTACTGGCGAATTAATTTAGAGAAATTTGAAAATTTTTAGCAGTTCTATGCGAGCCAGCCGCACGTTTGAGGTGTCGGAAGACGCGTCTCGGCGCGGGCGAGCTAGCTAGAGCGTTTTCAGAATTTTGAAAAGATAAAAATTGTGCAGGGTTGTCAAAAAACCAGTTTTTTCAGGCAAAAATCGAGTTTTCAGCGACCGATCGGATTTTCAGTTCGCGCAAAGCGCCGAGAATCCGGGGCTGGACAGGTGGAAACTCGATTCCGCAGACAGAATTAAATTCGGATGTAGGGTTGTGCTAATAAAAATAGGTAAGTATAAAAATTTTGTAAAAAATTCACAAGTACTGGAACTGAAAAATTATTTTTCAGGTAGGTCAATTTTAACGTATCGGGATGCTAGTAATAGCCCACCGGACAACGTTCCCGCAGAAAACCGTGTCAAAATAGCTGTTCTGGTTACAAAAATATTGCAACTTTTGTCTGAGCAGGGCTCCCTATTTGGTGGATTTTGAGGTAAGTACTGGCGAATTAATTTAGAGAAATTTGAAAATTTTTAGCAGTTCTATGCGAGCCAGCCGCACGTTTGAGGTGTCGGAAGACGCGTCTCGGCGCGGGCGAGCTAGCTAGAGCGTTTTCAGAATTTTGAAAAGATAAAAATTGTGCAGGGTTGTCAAAAAACCAGTTTTTTCAGGCAAAAATCGAGTTTTCAGCGACCGATCGGATTTTCAGTTCGCGCAAAGCGCCGAGAATCCGGGGCTGGACAGGTGGAAACTCGATTCCGCAGACAGAATTAAATTCGGATGTAGGGTTGTGCTAATAAAAATAGGTAAGTATAAAAATTTTGTAAAAAATTCACAAGTACTGGAACTGAAAAATTATTTTTCAGGTAGGTCAATTTTAACGTATCGGGATGCTAGTAATAGCCCACCGGACAACGTTCCCGCAGAAAACCGTGTCAAAATAGCTGTTCTGGTTACAAAAATATTGCAACTTTTGTCTGAGCAGGGCTCCCTATTTGGTGGATTTTGAGGTAAGTACTGGCGAATTAATTTAGAGAAATTTGAAAATTTTTAGCAGTTCTATGCGAGCCAGCCGCACGTTTGAGGTGTCGGAAGACGCGTCTCGGCGCGGGCGAGCTAGCTAGAGCGTTTTCAGAATTTTGAAAAGATAAAAATTGTGCAGGGTTGTCAAAAAACCAGTTTTTTCAGGCAAAAATCGAGTTTTCAGCGACCGATCGGATTTTCAGTTCGCGCAAAGCGCCGAGAATCCGGGGCTGGACAGGTGGAAACTCGATTCCGCAGACAGAATTAAATTCGGATGTAGGGTTGTGCTAATAAAAATAGGTAAGTATAAAAATTTTGTAAAAAATTCACAAGTACTGGAACTGAAAAATTATTTTTCAGGTAGGTCAATTTTAACGTATCGGGATGCTAGTAATAGCCCACCGGACAACGTTCCCGCAGAAAACCGTGTCAAAATAGCTGTTCTGGTTACAAAAATATTGCAACTTTTGTCTGAGCAGGGCTCCCTATTTGGTGGATTTTGAGGTAAGTACTGGCGAATTAATTTAGAGAAATTTGAAAATTTTTAGCAGTTCTATGCGAGCCAGCCGCACGTTTGAGGTGTCGGAAGACGCGTCTCGGCGCGGGCGAGCTAGCTAGAGCGTTTTCAGAATTTTGAAAAGATAAAAATTGTGCAGGGTTGTCAAAAAACCAGTTTTTTCAGGCAAAAATCGAGTTTTCAGCGACCGATCGGATTTTCAGTTCGCGCAAAGCGCCGAGAATCCGGGGCTGGACAGGTGGAAACTCGATTCCGCAGACAGAATTAAATTCGGATGTAGGGTTGTGCTAATAAAAATAGGTAAGTATAAAAATTTTGTAAAAAATTCACAAGTACTGGAACTGAAAAATTATTTTTCAGGTAGGTCAATTTTAACGTATCGGGATGCTAGTAATAGCCCACCGGACAACGTTCCCGCAGAAAACCGTGTCAAAATAGCTGTTCTGGTTACAAAAATATTGCAACTTTTGTCTGAGCAGGGCTCCCTATTAGGTGGATTTTGAGGTAAGTACTGGCGAATTAATTTAGAGAAATTTGAAAATTTTTAGCAGTTCTATGCGAGCCAGCCGCACGTTTGAGGTGTCGGAAGACGCGTCTCGGCGCGGGCGAGCTAGCTAGAGCGTTTTCAGAATTTTGAAAAGATAAAAATTGTGCAGGGTTGTCAAAAAACCAGTTTTTTCAGGCAAAAATCGAGTTTTCAGCGACCGATCGGATTTTCAGTTCGCGCAAAGCGCCGAGAATCCGGGGCTGGACAGGTGGAAACTCGATTCCGCAGACAGAATTAAATTCGGATGTAGGGTTGTGCTAATAAAAATAGGTAAGTATAAAAATTTTGTAAAAAATTCACAAGTACTGGAACTGAAAAATTATTTTTCAGGTAGGTCAATTTTAACGTATCGGGATGCTAGTAATAGCCCACCGGACAACGTTCCCGCAGAAAACCGTGTCAAAATAGCTGTTCTGGTTACAAAAATATTGCAACTTTTGTCTGAGCAGGGCTCCCTTAGGTGGATTTTGAGGTAAGTACTGGCGAATTAATTTAGAGAAATTTGAAAATTTTTAGCAGTTCTATGCGAGCCAGCCGCACGTTTGAGGTGTCGGAAGACGCGTCTCGGCGCGGGCGAGCTAGCTAGAGCGTTTTCAGAATTTTGAAAAGATAAAAATTGTGCAGGGTTGTCAAAAAACCAGTTTTTTCAGGCAAAAATCGAGTTTTCAGCGACCGATCGGATTTTCAGTTCGCGCAAAGCGCCGAGAATCCGGGGCTGGACAGGTGGAAACTCGATTCCGCAGACAGAATTACATTCGGATGTAGGGTTGTGCTAATAAAAATAGGTAAGTATAAAAATTTTGTAAAAAATTCACAAGTACTGGAACTGAAAAATTATTTTTCAGGTAGGTCAATTTTAACGTATCGGGATGCTAGTAATAGCCCACCGGACAACGTTCCCGCAGAAAACCGTGTCAAAATAGCTGTTCTGGTTACAAAAATATTGCAACTTTTGTCTGAGCAGGGCTCCCTTAGGTGGATTTTGAGGTAAGTACTGGCGAATTAATTTAGAGAAATTTGAAAATTTTTAGCAGTTCTATGCGAGCCAGCCGCACGTTTGAGGTGTCGGAAGACGCGTCTCGGCGCGGGCGAGCTAGCTAGAGCGTTTTCAGAATTTTGAAAAGATAAAAATTGTGCAGGGTTGTCAAAAAACCAGTTTTTTCAGGCAAAAATCGAGTTTTCAGCGACCGATCGGATTTTCAGTTCGCGCAAAGCGCCGAGAATCCGGGGCTGGACAGGTGGAAACTCGATTCCGCAGACAGAATTAAATTCGGATGTAGGGTTGTGCTAATAAAAATAGGTAAGTATAAAAATTTTGTAAAAAATTCACAAGTACTGGAACTGAAAAATTATTTTTCAGGTAGGTCAATTTTAACGTATCGGGATGCTAGTAATAGCCCACCGGACAACGTTCCCGCAGAAAACCGTGTCAAAATAGCTGTTCTGGTTACAAAAATATTGCAACTTTTGTCTGAGCAGGGCTCCCTATTAGGTGGATTTTGAGGTAAGTACTGGCGAATTAATTTAGAGAAATTTGAAAATTTTTAGCAGTTCTATGCGAGCCAGCCGCACGTTTGAGGTGTCGGAAGACGCGTCTCGGCGCGGGCGAGCTAGCTAGAGCGTTTTCAGAATTTTGAAAAGATAAAAATTGTGCAGGGTTGTCAAAAAACCAGTTTTTTCAGGCAAAAATCGAGTTTTCAGCGACCGATCGGATTTTCAGTTCGCGCAAAGCGCCGAGAATCCGGGGCTGGACAGGTGGAAACTCGATTCCGCAGACAGAATTAAATTCGGATGTAGGGTTGTGCTAATAAAAATAGATAAGTATAAAAATTTTGTAAAAAATTCACAAGTACTGGAACTGAAAAATTATTTTTCAGGTAGGTCAATTTTAACGTATCGGGATGCTAGTAATAGCCCACCGGACAACGTTCCCGCAGAAAACCGTGTCAAAATAGCTGTTCTGGTTACAAAAATATTGCAACTTTTGTCTGAGCAGGGCTCCCTATTAGGTGGATTTTGAGGTAAGTACTGGCGAATTAATTTAGAGAAATTTGAAAATTTTTAGCAGTTCTATGCGAGCCAGCCGCACGTTTGAGGTGTCGGAAGACGCGTCTCGGCGCGGGCGAGCTAGCTAGAGCGTTTTCAGAATTTTGAAAAGATAAAAATTGTGCAGGGTTGTCAAAAAACCAGTTTTTTCAGGCAAAAATCGAGTTTTCAGCGACCGATCGGATTTTCAGTTCGCGCAAAGCGCCGAGAATCCGGGGCTGGACAGGTGGAAACTCGATTCCGCAGACAGAATTAAATTCGGATGTAGGGTTGTGCTAATAAAAATAGGTAAGTATAAAAATTTTGTAAAAAATTCACAAGTACTGGAACTGAAAAATTATTTTTCAGGTAGGTCAATTTTAACGTATCGGGATGCTAGTAATAGCCCACCGGACAACGTTCCCGCAGAAAACCGTGTCAAAATAGCTGTTCTGGTTACAAAAATATTGCAACTTTTGTCTGAGCAGGGCTCCCTATTAGGTGGATTTTGAGGTAAGTACTGGCGAATTAATTTAGAGAAATTTGAAAATTTTTAGCAGTTCTATGCGAGCCAGCCGCACGTTTGAGGTGTCGGAAGACGCGTCTCGGCGCGGGCGAGCTAGCTAGAGCGTTTTCAGAATTTTGAAAAGATAAAAATTGTGCAGGGTTGTCAAAAAACCAGTTTTTTCAGGCAAAAATCGAGTTTTCAGCGACCGATCGGATTTTCAGTTCGCGCAAAGCGCCGAGAATCCGGGGCTGGACAGGTGGAAACTCGATTCCGCAGACAGAATTAAATTCGGATGTAGGGTTGTGCTAATAAAAATAGGTAAGTATAAAAATTTTGTAAAAAATTCACAAGTACTGGAACTGAAAAATTATTTTTCAGGTAGGTCAATTTTAACGTATCGGGATGCTAGTAATAGCCCACCGGACAACGTTCCCGCAGAAAACCGTGTCAAAATAGCTGTTCTGGTTACAAAAATATTGCAACTTTTGTCTGAGCAGGGCTCCCTTAGGTGGATTTTGAGGTAAGTACTGGCGAATTAATTTAGAGAAATTTGAAAATTTTTAGCAGTTCTATGCGAGCCAGCCGCACGTTTGAGGTGTCGGAAGACGCGTCTCGGCGCGGGCGAGCTAGCTAGAGCGTTTTCAGAATTTTGAAAAGATAAAAATTGTGCAGGGTTGTCAAAAAACCAGTTTTTTCAGGCAAAAATCGAGTTTTCAGCGACCGATCGGATTTTCAGTTCGCGCAAAGCGCCGAGAATCCGGGGCTGGACAGGTGGAAACTCGATTCCGCAGACAGAATTAAATTCGGATGTAGGGTTGTGCTAATAAAAATAGGTAAGTATAAAAATTTTGTAAAAAATTCACAAGTACTGGAACTGAAAAATTATTTTTCAGGTAGGTCAATTTTAACGTATCGGGATGCTAGTAATAGCCCACCGGACAACGTTCCCGCAGAAAACCGTGTCAAAATAGCTGTTCTGGTTACAAAAATATTGCAACTTTTGTCTGAGCAGGGCTCCCTATTAGGTGGATTTTGAGGTAAGTACTGGCGAATTAATTTAGAGAAATTTGAAAATTTTTAGCAGTTCTATGCGAGCCAGCCGCACGTTTGAGGTGTCGGAAGACGCGTCTCGGCGCGGGCGAGCTAGCTAGAGCGTTTTCAGAATTTTGAAAAGATAAAAATTGTGCAGGGTTGTCAAAAAACCAGTTTTTTCAGGCAAAAATCGAGTTTTCAGCGACCGATCGGATTTTCAGTTCGCGCAAAGCGCCGAGAATCCGGGGCTGGACAGGTGGAAACTCGATTCCGCAGACAGAATTAAATTCGGATGTAGGGTTGTGCTAATAAAAATAGGTAAGTATAAAAATTTTGTAAAAAATTCACAAGTACTGGAACTGAAAAATTATTTTTCAGGTAGGTCAATTTTAACGTATCGGGATGCTAGTAATAGCCCACCGGACAACGTTCCCGCAGAAAACCGTGTCAAAATAGCTGTTCTGGTTACAAAAATATTGCAACTTTTGTCTGAGCAGGGCTCCCTTAGGTGGATTTTGAGGTAAGTACTGGCGAATTAATTTAGAGAAATTTGAAAATTTTTAGCAGTTCTATGCGAGCCAGCCGCACGTTTGAGGTGTCGGAAGACGCGTCTCGGCGCGGGCGAGCTAGCTAGAGCGTTTTCAGAATTTTGAAAAGATAAAAATTGTGCAGGGTTGTCAAAAAACCAGTTTTTTCAGGCAAAAATCGAGTTTTCAGCGACCGATCGGATTTTCAGTTCGCGCAAAGCGCCGAGAATCCGGGGCTGGACAGGTGGAAACTCGATTCCGCAGACAGAATTAAATTCGGATGTAGGGTTGTGCTAATAAAAATAGGTAAGTATAAAAATTTTGTAAAAAATTCACAAGTACTGGAACTGAAAAATTATTTTTCAGGTAGGTCAATTTTAACGTATCGGGATGCTAGTAATAGCCCACCGGACAACGTTCCCGCAGAAAACCGTGTCAAAATAGCTGTTCTGGTTACAAAAATATTGCAACTTTTGTCTGAGCAGGGCTCCCTTAGGTGGATTTTGAGGTAAGTACTGGCGAATTAATTTAGAGAAATTTGAAAATTTTTAGCAGTTCTATGCGAGCCAGCCGCACGTTTGAGGTGTCGGAAGACGCGTCTCGGCGCGGGCGAGCTAGCTAGAGCGTTTTCAGAATTTTGAAAAGATAAAAATTGTGCAGGGTTGTCAAAAAACCAGTTTTTTCAGGCAAAAATCGAGTTTTCAGCGACCGATCGGATTTTCAGTTCGCGCAAAGCGCCGAGAATCCGGGGCTGGACAGGTGGAAACTCGATTCTGCAGACAGAATTAAATTCGGATGTAGGGTTGTGCTAATAAAAATAGATAAGTATAAAAATTTTGTAAAAAATTCACAAGTACTGGAACTGAAAAATTATTTTTCAGGTAGGTCAATTTTAACGTATCGGGATGCTAGTAATAGCCCACCGGACAACGTTCCCGCAGAAAACCGTGTCAAAATAGCTGTTCTGGTTACAAAAATATTGCAACTTTTGTCTGAGCAGGGCTCCCTATTAGGTGGATTTTGAGGTAAGTACTGGCGAATTAATTTAGAGAAATTTGAAAATTTTTAGCAGTTCTATGCGAGCCAGCCGCACGTTTGAGGTGTCGGAAGACGCGTCTCGGCGCGGGCGAGCTAGCTAGAGCGTTTTCAGAATTTTGAAAAGATAAAAATTGTGCAGGGTTGTCAAAAAACCAGTTTTTTCAGGCAAAAATCGAGTTTTCAGCGACCGATCGGATTTTCAGTTCGCGCAAAGCGCCGAGAATCCGGGGCTGGACAGGTGGAAACTCGATTCCGCAGACAGAATTAAATTCGGATGTAGGGTTGTGCTAATAAAAATAGGTAAGTATAAAAATTTTGTAAAAAATTCACAAGTACTGGAACTGAAAAATTATTTTTCAGGTAGGTCAATTTTAACGTATCGGGATGCTAGTAATAGCCCACCGGACAACGTTCCCGCAGAAAACCGTGTCAAAATAGCTGTTCTGGTTACAAAAATATTGCAACTTTTGTCTGAGCAGGGCTCCCTATTAGGTGGATTTTGAGGTAAGTACTGGCGAATTAATTTAGAGAAATTTGAAAATTTTTAGCAGTTCTATGCGAGCCAGCCGCACGTTTGAGGTGTCGGAAGACGCGTCTCGGCGCGGGCGAGCTAGCTAGAGCGTTTTCAGAATTTTGAAAAGATAAAAATTGTGCAGGGTTGTCAAAAAACCAGTTTTTTCAGGCAAAAATCGAGTTTTCAGCGACCGATCGGATTTTCAGTTCGCGCAAAGCGCCGAGAATCCGGGGCTGGACAGGTGGAAACTCGATTCCGCAGACAGAATTAAATTCGGATGTAGGGTTGTGCTAATAAAAATAGGTAAGTATAAAAATTTTGTAAAAAATTCACAAGTACTGGAACTGAAAAATTATTTTTCAGGTAGGTCAATTTTAACGTATCGGGATGCTAGTAATAGCCCACCGGACAACGTTCCCGCAGAAAACCGTGTCAAAATAGCTGTTCTGGTTACAAAAATATTGCAACTTTTGTCTGAGCAGGGCTCCCTTAGGTGGATTTTGAGGTAAGTACTGGCGAATTAATTTAGAGAAATTTGAAAATTTTTAGCAGTTCTATGCGAGCCAGCCGCACGTTTGAGGTGTCGGAAGACGCGTCTCGGCGCGGGCGAGCTAGCTAGAGCGTTTTCAGAATTTTGAAAAGATAAAAATTGTGCAGGGTTGTCAAAAAACCAGTTTTTTCAGGCAAAAATCGAGTTTTCAGCGACCGATCGGATTTTCAGTTCGCGCAAAGCGCCGAGAATCCGGGGCTGGACAGGTGGAAACTCGATTCCGCAGACAGAATTAAATTCGGATGTAGGGTTGTGCTAATAAAAATAGGTAAGTATAAAAATTTTGTAAAAAATTCACAAGTACTGGAACTGAAAAATTATTTTTCAGGTAGGTCAATTTTAACGTATCGGGATGCTAGTAATAGCCCACCGGACAACGTTCCCGCAGAAAACCGTGTCAAAATAGCTGTTCTGGTTACAAAAATATTGCAACTTTTGTCTGAGCAGGGCTCCCTTAGGTGGATTTTGAGGTAAGTACTGGCGAATTAATTTAGAGAAATTTGAAAATTTTTAGCAGTTCTATGCGAGCCAGCCGCACGTTTGAGGTGTCGGAAGACGCGTCTCGGCGCGGGCGAGCTAGCTAGAGCGTTTTCAGAATTTTGAAAAGATAAAAATTGTGCAGGGTTGTCAAAAAACCAGTTTTTTCAGGCAAAAATCGAGTTTTCAGCGACCGATCGGATTTTCAGTTCGCGCAAAGCGCCGAGAATCCGGGGCTGGACAGGTGGAAACTCGATTCCGCAGACAGAATTAAATTCGGATGTAGGGTTGTGCTAATAAAAATAGATAAGTATAAAAATTTTGTAAAAAATTCACAAGTACTGGAACTGAAAAATTATTTTTCAGGTAGGTCAATTTTAACGTATCGGGATGCTAGTAATAGCCCACCGGACAACGTTCCCGCAGAAAACCGTGTCAAAATAGCTGTTCTGGTTACAAAAATATTGCAACTTTTGTCTGAGCAGGGCTCCCTATTAGGTGGATTTTGAGGTAAGTACTGGCGAATTAATTTAGAGAAATTTGAAAATTTTTAGCAGTTCTATGCGAGCCAGCCGCACGTTTGAGGTGTCGGAAGACGCGTCTCGGCGCGGGCGAGCTAGCTAGAGCGTTTTCAGAATTTTGAAAAGATAAAAATTGTGCAGGGTTGTCAAAAAACCAGTTTTTTCAGGCAAAAATCGAGTTTTCAGCGACCGATCGGATTTTCAGTTCGCGCAAAGCGCCGAGAATCCGGGGCTGGACAGGTGGAAACTCGATTCCGCAGACAGAATTAAATTCGGATGTAGGGTTGTGCTAATAAAAATAGGTAAGTATAAAATTTTTGTAAAAAATTCACAAGTACTGGAACTGAAAAATTATTTTTCAGGTAGGTCAATTTTAACGTATCGGGATGCTAGTAATAGCCCACCGGACAACGTTCCCGCAGAAAACCGTGTCAAAATAGCTGTTCTGGTTACAAAAATATTGCAACTTTTGTCTGAGCAGGGCTCCCTTAGGTGGATTTTGAGGTAAGTACTGGCGAATTAATTTAGAGAAATTTGAAAATTTTTAGCAGTTCTATGCGAGCCAGCCGCACGTTTGAGGTGTCGGAAGACGCGTCTCGGCGCGGGCGAGCTAGCTAGAGCGTTTTCAGAATTTTGAAAAGATAAAAATTGTGCAGGGTTGTCAAAAAACCAGTTTTTTCAGGCAAAAATCGAGTTTTCAGCGACCGATCGGATTTTCAGTTCGCGCAAAGCGCCGAGAATCCGGGGCTGGACAGGTGGAAACTCGATTCCGCAGACAGAATTAAATTCGGATGTAGGGTTGTGCTAATAAAAATAGGTAAGTATAAAAATTTTGTAAAAAATTCACAAGTACTGGAACTGAAAAATTATTTTTCAGGTAGGTCAATTTTAACGTATCGGGATGCTAGTAATAGCCCACCGGACAACGTTCCCGCAGAAAACCGTGTCAAAATAGCTGTTCTGGTTACAAAAATATTGCAACTTTTGTCTGAGCAGGGCTCCCTATTAGGTGGATTTTGAGGTAAGTACTGGCGAATTAATTTAGAGAAATTTGAAAATTTTTAGCAGTTCTATGCGAGCCAGCCGCACGTTTGAGGTGTCGGAAGACGCGTCTCGGCGCGGGCGAGCTAGCTAGAGCGTTTTCAGAATTTTGAAAAGATAAAAATTGTGCAGGGTTGTCAAAAAACCAGTTTTTTCAGGCAAAAATCGAGTTTTCAGCGACCGATCGGATTTTCAGTTCGCGCAAAGCGCCGAGAATCCGGGGCTGGACAGGTGGAAACTCGATTCCGCAGACAGAATTAAATTCGGATGTAGGGTTGTGCTAATAAAAATAGGTAAGTATAAAAATTTTGTAAAAAATTCACAAGTACTGGAACTGAAAAATTATTTTTCAGGTAGGTCAATTTTAACGTATCGGGATGCTAGTAATAGCCCACCGGACAACGTTCCCGCAGAAAACCGTGTCAAAATAGCTGTTCTGGTTACAAAAATATTGCAACTTTTGTCTGAGCAGGGCTCCCTTAGGTGGATTTTGAGGTAAGTACTTGCGAATTAATTTAGAGAAATTTGAAAATTTTTAGCAGTTCTATGCGAGCCAGCCGCACGTTTGAGGTGTCGGAAGACGCGTCTCGGCGCGGGCGAGCTAGCTAGAGCGTTTTCAGAATTTTGAAAAGATAAAAATTGTGCAGGGTTGTCAAAAAACCAGTTTTTTCAGGCAAAAATCGAGTTTTCAGCGACCGATCGGATTTTCAGTTCGCGCAAAGCGCCGAGAATCCGGGGCTGGACAGGTGGAAACTCGATTCCGCAGACAGAATTAAATTCGGATGTAGGGTTGTGCTAATAAAAATAGGTAAGTATAAAAATTTTGTAAAAAATTCACAAGTACTGGAACTGAAAAATTATTTTTCAGGTAGGTCAATTTTAACGTATCGGGATGCTAGTAATAGCCCACCGGACAACGTTCCCGCAGAAAACCGTGTCAAAATAGCTGTTCTGGTTACAAAAATATTGCAACTTTTGTCTGAGCAGGGCTCCCTTAGGTGGATTTTGAGGTAAGTACTGGCGAATTAATTTAGAGAAATTTGAAAATTTTTAGCAGTTCTATGCGAGCCAGCCGCACGTTTGAGGTGTCGGAAGACGCGTCTCGGCGCGGGCGAGCTAGCTAGAGCGTTTTCAGAATTTTGAAAAGATAAAAATTGTGCAGGGTTGTCAAAAAACCAGTTTTTTCAGGCAAAAATCGAGTTTTCAGCGACCGATCGGATTTTCAGTTCGCGCAAAGCGCCGAGAATCCGGGGCTGGACAGGTGGAAACTCGATTCCGCAGACAGAATTAAATTCGGATGTAGGGTTGTGCTAATAAAAATAGGTAAGTATAAAAATTTTGTAAAAAATTCACAAGTACTGGAACTGAAAAATTATTTTTCAGGTAGGTCAATTTTAACGTATCGGGATGCTAGTAATAGCCCACCGGACAACGTTCCCGCAGAAAACCGTGTCAAAATAGCTGTTCTGGTTACAAAAATATTGCAACTTTTGTCTGAGCAGGGCTCCCTTAGGTGGATTTTGAGGTAAGTACTGGCGAATTAATTTAGAGAAATTTGAAAATTTTTAGCAGTTCTATGCGAGCCAGCCGCACGTTTGAGGTGTCGGAAGACGCGTCTCGGCGCGGGCGAGCTAGCTAGAGCGTTTTCAGAATTTTGAAAAGATAAAAATTGTGCAGGGTTGTCAAAAAACCAGTTTTTTCAGGCAAAAATCGAGTTTTCAGCGACCGATCGGATTTTCAGTTCGCGCAAAGCGCCGAGAATCCGGGGCTGGACAGGTGGAAACTCGATTCCGCAGACAGAATTAAATTCGGATGTAGGGTTGTGCTAATAAAAATAGGTAAGTATAAAAATTTTGTAAAAAATTCACAAGTACTGGAACTGAAAAATTATTTTTCAGGTAGGTCAATTTTAACGTATCGGGATGCTAGTAATAGCCCACCGGACAACGTTCCCGCAGAAAACCGTGTCAAAATAGCTGTTCTGGTTACAAAAATATTGCAACTTTTGTCTGAGCAGGGCTCCCTATTAGGTGGATTTTGAGGTAAGTACTGGCGAATTAATTTAGAGAAATTTGAAAATTTTTAGCAGTTCTATGCGAGCCAGCCGCACGTTTGAGGTGTCGGAAGACGCGTCTCGGCGCGGGCGAGCTAGCTAGAGCGTTTTCAGAATTTTGAAAAGATAAAAATTGTGCAGGGTTGTCAAAAAACCAGTTTTTTCAGGCAAAAATCGAGTTTTCAGCGACCGATCGGATTTTCAGTTCGCGCAAAGCGCCGAGAATCCGGGGCTGGACAGGTGGAAACTCGATTCCGCAGACAGAATTAAATTCGGATGTAGGGTTGTGCTAATAAAAATAGGTAAGTATAAAAATTTTGTAAAAAATTCACAAGTACTGGAACTGAAAAATTATTTTTCAGGTAGGTCAATTTTAACGTATCGGGATGCTAGTAATAGCCCACCGGACAACGTTCCCGCAGAAAACCGTGTCAAAATAGCTGTTCTGGTTACAAAAATATTGCAACTTTTGTCTGAGCAGGGCTCCCTATTTGGTGGATTTTGAGGTAAGTACTGGCGAATTAATTTAGAGAAATTTGAAAATTTTTAGCAGTTCTATGCGAGCCAGCCGCACGTTTGAGGTGTCGGAAGACGCGTCTCGGCGCGGGCGAGCTAGCTAGAGCGTTTTCAGAATTTTGAAAAGATAAAAATTGTGCAGGGTTGTCAAAAAACCAGTTTTTTCAGGCAAAAATCGAGTTTTCAGCGACCGATCGGATTTTCAGTTCGCGCAAAGCGCCGAGAATCCGGGGCTGGACAGGTGGAAACTCGATTCCGCAGACAGAATTAAATTCGGATGTAGGGTTGTGCTAATAAAAATAGGTAAGTATAAAAATTTTGTAAAAAATTCACAAGTACTGGAACTGAAAAATTATTTTTCAGGTAGGTCAATTTTAACGTATCGGGATGCTAGTAATAGCCCACCGGACAACGTTCCCGCAGAAAACCGTGTCAAAATAGCTGTTCTGGTTACAAAAATATTGCAACTTTTGTCTGAGCAGGGCTCCCTTAGGTGGATTTTGAGGTAAGTACTTGCGAATTAATTTAGAGAAATTTGAAAATTTTTAGCAGTTCTATGCGAGCCAGCCGCACGTTTGAGGTGTCGGAAGACGCGTCTCGGCGCGGGCGAGCTAGCTAGAGCGGTTTCAGAATTTTGAAAAGATAAAAATTGTGCAGGGTTGTCAAAAAACCAGTTTTTTCAGGCAAAAATCGAGTTTTCAGCGACCGATCGGATTTTCAGTTCGCGCAAAGCGCCGAGAATCCGGGGCTGGACAGGTGGAAACTCGATTCCGCAGACAGAATTAAATTCGGATGTAGGGTTGTGCTAATAAAAATAGGTAAGTATAAAAATTTTGTAAAAAATTCACAAGTACTGGAACTGAAAAATTATTTTTCAGGTAGGTCAATTTTAACGTATCGGGATGCTAGTAATAGCCCACCGGACAACGTTCCCGCAGAAAACCGTGTCAAAATAGCTGTTCTGGTTACAAAAATATTGCAACTTTTGTCTGAGCAGGGCTCCCTTAGGTGGATTTTGAGGTAAGTACTGGCGAATTAATTTAGAGAAATTTGAAAATTTTTAGCAGTTCTATGCGAGCCAGCCGCACGTTTGAGGTGTCGGAAGACGCGTCTCGGCGCGGGCGAGCTAGCTAGAGCGTTTTCAGAATTTTGAAAAGATAAAAATTGTGCAGGGTTGTCAAAAAACCAGTTTTTTCAGGCAAAAATCGAGTTTTCAGCGACCGATCGGATTTTCAGTTCGCGCAAAGCGCCGAGAATCCGGGGCTGGACAGGTGGAAACTCGATTCCGCAGACAGAATTAAATTCGGATGTAGGGTTGTGCTAATAAAAATAGGTAAGTATAAAAATTTTGTAAAAAATTCACAAGTACTGGAACTGAAAAATTATTTTTCAGGTAGGTCAATTTTAACGTATCGGGATGCTAGTAATAGCCCACCGGACAACGTTCCCGCAGAAAACCGTGTCAAAATAGCTGTTCTGGTTACAAAAATATTGCAACTTTTGTCTGAGCAGGGCTCCCTTAGGTGGATTTTGAGGTAAGTACTGGCGAATTAATTTAGAGAAATTTGAAAATTTTTAGCAGTTCTATGCGAGCCAGCCGCACGTTTGAGGTGTCGGAAGACGCGTCTCGGCGCGGGCGAGCTAGCTAGAGCGTTTTCAGAATTTTGAAAAGATAAAAATTGTGCAGGGTTGTCAAAAAACCAGTTTTTTCAGGCAAAAATCGAGTTTTCAGCGACCGATCGGATTTTCAGTTCGCGCAAAGCGCCGAGAATCCGGGGCTGGACAGGTGGAAACTCGATTCCGCAGACAGAATTAAATTCGGATGTAGGGTTGTGCTAATAAAAATAGGTAAGTATAAAAATTTTGTAAAAAATTCACAAGTACTGGAACTGAAAAATTATTTTTCAGGTAGGTCAATTTTAACGTATCGGGATGCTAGTAATAGCCCACCGGACAACGTTCCCGCAGAAAACCGTGTCAAAATAGCTGTTCTGGTTACAAAAATATTGCAACTTTTGTCTGAGCAGGGCTCCCTATTAGGTGGATTTTGAGGTAAGTACTGGCGAATTAATTTAGAGAAATTTGAAAATTTTTAGCAGTTCTATGCGAGCCAGCCGCACGTTTGAGGTGTCGGAAGACGCGTCTCGGCGCGGGCGAGCTAGCTAGAGCGTTTTCAGAATTTTGAAAAGATAAAAATTGTGCAGGGTTGTCAAAAAACCAGTTTTTTCAGGCAAAAATCGAGTTTTCAGCGACCGATCGGATTTTCAGTTCGCGCAAAGCGCCGAGAATCCGGGGCTGGACAGGTGGAAACTCGATTCCGCAGACAGAATTAAATTCGGATGTAGGGTTGTGCTAATAAAAATAGGTAAGTATAAAAATTTTGTAAAAAATTCACAAGTACTGGAACTGAAAAATTATTTTTCAGGTAGGTCAATTTTAACGTATCGGGATGCTAGTAATAGCCCACCGGACAACGTTCCCGCAGAAAACCGTGTCAAAATAGCTGTTCTGGTTACAAAAATATTGCAACTTTTGTCTGAGCAGGGCTCCCTATTTGGTGGATTTTGAGGTAAGTACTGGCGAATTAATTTAGAGAAATTTGAAAATTTTTAGCAGTTCTATGCGAGCCAGCCGCACGTTTGAGGTGTCGGAAGACGCGTCTCGGCGCGGGCGAGCTAGCTAGAGCGTTTTCAGAATTTTGAAAAGATAAAAATTGTGCAGGGTTGTCAAAAAACCAGTTTTTTCAGGCAAAAATCGAGTTTTCAGCGACCGATCGGATTTTCAGTTCGCGCAAAGCGCCGAGAATCCGGGGCTGGACAGGTGGAAACTCGATTCCGCAGACAGAATTAAATTCGGATGTAGGGTTGTGCTAATAAAAATAGGTAAGTATAAAAATTTTGTAAAAAATTCACAAGTACTGGAACTGAAAAATTATTTTTCAGGTAGGTCAATTTTAACGTATCGGGATGCTAGTAATAGCCCACCGGACAACGTTCCCGCAGAAAACCGTGTCAAAATAGCTGTTCTGGTTACAAAAATATTGCAACTTTTGTCTGAGCAGGGCTCCCTTAGGTGGATTTTGAGGTAAGTACTTGCGAATTAATTTAGAGAAATTTGAAAATTTTTAGCAGTTCTATGCGAGCCAGCCGCACGTTTGAGGTGTCGGAAGACGCGTCTCGGCGCGGGCGAGCTAGCTAGAGCGGTTTCAGAATTTTGAAAAGATAAAAATTGTGCAGGGTTGTCAAAAAACCAGTTTTTTCAGGCAAAAATCGAGTTTTCAGCGACCGATCGGATTTTCAGTTCGCGCAAAGCGCCGAGAATCCGGGGCTGGACAGGTGGAAACTCGATTCCGCAGACAGAATTAAATTCGGATGTAGGGTTGTGCTAATAAAAATAGGTAAGTATAAAAATTTTGTAAAAAATTCACAAGTACTGGAACTGAAAAATTATTTTTCAGGTAGGTCAATTTTAACGTATCGGGATGCTAGTAATAGCCCACCGGACAACGTTCCCGCAGAAAACCGTGTCAAAATAGCTGTTCTGGTTACAAAAATATTGCAACTTTTGTCTGAGCAGGGCTCCCTATTAGGTGGATTTTGAGGTAAGTACTGGCGAATTAATTTAGAGAAATTTGAAAATTTTTAGCAGTTCTATGCGAGCCAGCCGCACGTTTGAGGTGTCGGAAGACGCGTCTCGGCGCGGGCGAGCTAGCTAGAGCGTTTTCAGAATTTTGAAAAGATAAAAATTGTGCAGGGTTGTCAAAAAACCAGTTTTTTCAGGCAAAAATCGAGTTTTCAGCGACCGATCGGATTTTCAGTTCGCGCAAAGCGCCGAGAATCCGGGGCTGGACAGGTGGAAACTCGATTCCGCAGACAGAATTAAATTCGGATGTAGGGTTGTGCTAATAAAAATAGGTAAGTATAAAAATTTTGTAAAAAATTCACAAGTACTGGAACTGAAAAATTATTTTTCAGGTAGGTCAATTTTAACGTATCGGGATGCTAGTAATAGCCCACCGGACAACGTTCCCGCAGAAAACCGTGTCAAAATAGCTGTTCTGGTTACAAAAATATTGCAACTTTTGTCTGAGCAGGGCTCCCTTAGGTGGATTTTGAGGTAAGTACTGGCGAATTAATTTAGAGAAATTTGAAAATTTTTAGCAGTTCTATGCGAGCCAGCCGCACGTTTGAGGTGTCGGAAGACGCGTCTCGGCGCGGGCGAGCTAGCTAGAGCGTTTTCAGAATTTTGAAAAGATAAAAATTGTGCAGGGTTGTCAAAAAACCAGTTTTTTCAGGCAAAAATCGAGTTTTCAGCGACCGATCGGATTTTCAGTTCGCGCAAAGCGCCGAGAATCCGGGGCTGGACAGGTGGAAACTCGATTCCGCAGACAGAATTAAATTCGGATGTAGGGTTGTGCTAATAAAAATAGGTAAGTATAAAAATTTTGTAAAAAATTCACAAGTACTGGAACTGAAAAATTATTTTTCAGGTAGGTCAATTTTAACGTATCGGGATGCTAGTAATAGCCCACCGGACAACGTTCCCGCAGAAAACCGTGTCAAAATAGCTGTTCTGGTTACAAAAATATTGCAACTTTTGTCTGAGCAGGGCTCCCTTAGGTGGATTTTGAGGTAAGTACTGGCGAATTAATTTAGAGAAATTTGAAAATTTTTAGCAGTTCTATGCGAGCCAGCCGCACGTTTGAGGTGTCGGAAGACGCGTCTCGGCGCGGGCGAGCTAGCTAGAGCGTTTTCAGAATTTTGAAAAGATAAAAATTGTGCAGGGTTGTCAAAAAACCAGTTTTTTCAGGCAAAAATCGAGTTTTCAGCGACCGATCGGATTTTCAGTTCGCGCAAAGCGCCGAGAATCCGGGGCTGGACAGGTGGAAACTCGATTCCGCAGACAGAATTAAATTCGGATGTAGGGTTGTGCTAATAAAAATAGGTAAGTATAAAAATTTTGTAAAAAATTCACAAGTACTGGAACTGAAAAATTATTTTTCAGGTAGGTCAATTTTAACGTATCGGGATGCTAGTAATAGCCCACCGGACAACGTTCCCGCAGAAAACCGTGTCAAAATAGCTGTTCTGGTTACAAAAATATTGCAACTTTTGTCTGAGCAGGGCTCCCTTAGGTGGATTTTGAGGTAAGTACTTGCGAATTAATTTAGAGAAATTTGAAAATTTTTAGCAGTTCTATGCGAGCCAGCCGCACGTTTGAGGTGTCGGAAGACGCGTCTCGGCGCGGGCGAGCTAGCTAGAGCGTTTTCAGAATTTTGAAAAGATAAAAATTGTGCAGGGTTGTCAAAAAACCAGTTTTTTCAGGCAAAAATCGAGTTTTCAGCGACCGATCGGATTTTCAGTTCGCGCAAAGCGCCGAGAATCCGGGGCTGGACAGGTGGAAACTCGATTCCGCAGACAGAATTAAATTCGGATGTAGGGTTGTGCTAATAAAAATAGGTAAGTATAAAAATTTTGTAAAAAATTCACAAGTACTGGAACTGAAAAATTATTTTTCAGGTAGGTCAATTTTAACGTATCGGGATGCTAGTAATAGCCCACCGGACAACGTTCCCGCAGAAAACCGTGTCAAAATAGCTGTTCTGGTTACAAAAATATTGCAACTTTTGTCTGAGCAGGGCTCCCTATTTGGTGGATTTTGAGGTAAGTACTGGCGAATTAATTTAGAGAAATTTGAAAATTTTTAGCAGTTCTATGCGAGCCAGCCGCACGTTTGAGGTGTCGGAAGACGCGTCTCGGCGCGGGCGAGCTAGCTAGAGCGTTTTCAGAATTTTGAAAAGATAAAAATTGTGCAGGGTTGTCAAAAAACCAGTTTTTTCAGGCAAAAATCGAGTTTTCAGCGACCGATCGGATTTTCAGTTCGCGCAAAGCGCCGAGAATCCGGGGCTGGACAGGTGGAAACTCGATTCCGCAGACAGAATTAAATTCGGATGTAGGGTTGTGCTAATAAAAATAGGTAAGTATAAAAATTTTGTAAAAAATTCACAAGTACTGGAACTGAAAAATTATTTTTCAGGTAGGTCAATTTTAACGTATCGGGATGCTAGTAATAGCCCACCGGACAACGTTCCCGCAGAAAACCGTGTCAAAATAGCTGTTCTGGTTACAAAAATATTGCAACTTTTGTCTGAGCAGGGCTCCCTATTTGGTGGATTTTGAGGTAAGTACTGGCGAATTAATTTAGAGAAATTTGAAAATTTTTAGCAGTTCTATGCGAGCCAGCCGCACGTTTGAGGTGTCGGAAGACGCGTCTCGGCGCGGGCGAGCTAGCTAGAGCGTTTTCAGAATTTTGAAAAGATAAAAATTGTGCAGGGTTGTCAAAAAACCAGTTTTTTCAGGCAAAAATCGAGTTTTCAGCGACCGATCGGATTTTCAGTTCGCGCAAAGCGCCGAGAATCCGGGGCTGGACAGGTGGAAACTCGATTCCGCAGACAGAATTAAATTCGGATGTAGGGTTGTGCTAATAAAAATAGGTAAGTATAAAAATTTTGTAAAAAATTCACAAGTACTGGAACTGAAAAATTATTTTTCAGGTAGGTCAATTTTAACGTATCGGGATGCTAGTAATAGCCCACCGGACAACGTTCCCGCAGAAAACCGTGTCAAAATAGCTGTTCTGGTTACAAAAATATTGCAACTTTTGTCTGAGCAGGGCTCCCTTAGGTGGATTTTGAGGTAAGTACTGGCGAATTAATTTAGAGAAATTTGAAAATTTTTAGCAGTTCTATGCGAGCCAGCCGCACGTTTGAGTTGTCGGAAGACGCGTCTCGGCGCGGGCGAGCTAGCTAGAGCGTTTTCAGAATTTTAAAAAGATAAAAATTGTGCAGGGTTGTCAAAAAACCAGTTTTTTCAGGCAAAAATCGAGTTTTCAGCGACCGATCGGATTTTCAATTCGCGCAAAGCGCCGAGAATCCGGGGCTGGACAGGTGGAAACTCGATTCCGCAGACAGAATTAAATTCGGATGTAGGGTTGTGCTAATAAAAATAGGTAAGTATAAAATTTTTGTAAAAAATTCACAAGTACTGGAACTGAAAAATTATTTTTCAGGTAGGTCAATTTTAACGTATCGGGATGCTAGTAATAGCCCACCGGACAACGTTCCCGCAGAAAACCGTGTCAAAATAGCTGTTCTGGTTACAAAAATATTGCAACTTTTGTCTGAGCAGGGCTCCCTTAGGTGGATTTTGAGGTAAGTACTGGCGAATTAATTTAGAGAAATTTGAAAATTTTTAGCAGTTCTATGCGAGCCAGCCGCACGTTTGAGGTGTCGGAAGACGCGTCTCGGCGCGGGCGAGCTAGCTAGAGCGTTTTCAGAATTTTGAAAAGATAAAAATTGTGCAGGGTTGTCAAAAAACCAGTTTTTTCAGGCAAAAATCGAGTTTTCAGCGACCGATCGGATTTTCAGTTCGCGCAAAGCGCCGAGAATCCGGGGCTGGACAGGTGGAAACTCGATTCCGCAGACAGAATTAAATTCGGATGTAGGGTTGTGCTAATAAAAATAGGTAAGTATAAAAATTTTGTAAAAAATTCACAAGTACTGGAACTGAAAAATTATTTTTCAGGTAGGTCAATTTTAACGTATCGGGATGCTAGTAATAGCCCACCGGACAACGTTCCCGCAGAAAACCGTGTCAAAATAGCTGTTCTGGTTACAAAAATATTGCAACTTTTGTCTGAGCAGGGCTCCCTTAGGTCCCCACCGCTGTATCTCCACGTTGTCGTCGTGGTGGGGCTAGTGTGTCTCAGTGATCTTGGAGCTCTGCCGGTAGAGTTACTCATGCCGGAAAGGTCCGAGTGAGAGACCAGACCAAGAGAGATACCGGGAAGTGGTTGCTCCTGATTGATCGACGGTAATCGATCGACAGATGACGTGACCATGCCACTGCGGTGCAGGCGCACCAAACGTGCGGCTGGCTCGCATAGAACTGCTAAAAATTTTCAAATTTCTCTAAATTAATTCGCCAGTACTTACCTCAAAATCCACCTAAGGGAGCCCTGCTCAGACAAAAGTTGCAATATTTTTGTAACCAGAACAGCTATTTTGACACGGTTTTCTGCGGGAACGTTGTCCGGTGGGCT
>CATNUG010000029.1:0-44860 GCA_950371165.1 Lacanobia oleracea
TGCTCAGACAAAAGTTGCAATATTTTTGTAACCAGAACAGCTATTTTGACACGGTTTTCTGCGGGAACGTTGTCCGGTGGGCTATTACTAGCATCCCGAAACGTTAAAACTGACCTACCTGAAAAATAATTTTTCAGTTCCAGTACTTGTGAATTTTTTACAAAATTTTTATACTTACCTATTTTTATTAGCACAACCCTACATCCGAATTTAATTCTGTCTGCGGAATCGAGTTTCCACCTGTCCAGCCCCGGATTCTCGGCGCTTTGCGCGAACTGAAAATCCGATCGGTCGCTGAAAACTCGATTTTTGCCTGAAAAAACTGGTTTTTTGACAACCCTGCACATTTTTGTTCTTTTCAAAATTTTGAAAACGGTCTAGCTAGCTCGCCCGCGCCGAGACGCGTCTTCCGACACCTCAAACGTGCGGCTGGCTCGCATAGAACTTCTAAAAATTTTCAAATTTCTCTAAATTAATTCGCCAGTACTTACCTCAAAATCCACCTAAGGGAGCCCTGCTCAGACAAAAGTTGCAATATTTTTGTAACCAGAACAGCTATTTTGACACGGTTTTCTGCGGGAACGTTGTCCGGTGGGCTATTACTAGCATCCCGAAACGTTAAAACTGACCTACCTGAAAAATAATTTTTCAGTTCCAGTACTTGTGAATTTTTTACAAAATTTTTATACTTACCTATTTTTATTAGCACAACCCTACATCCGAATTTAATTCTGTCTGCGGAATCGAGTTTCCACCTGTCCAGCCCCGGATTCTCGGCGCTTTGCGCGAACTGAAAATCCGATCGGTCGCTGAAAACTCGATTTTTGCCTGAAAAAACTGGTTTTTTGACAACCCTGCACATTTTTGTTCTTTTCAAAATTTTGAAAACGGTCTAGCTAGCTCGCCCGCGCCGAGACGCGTCTTCCGACACCTCAAACGTGCGGCTGGCTCGCATAGAACTTCTAAAAATTTTCAAATTTCTCTAAATTAATTCGCCAGTACTTACCTCAAAATCCACCTAAGGGAGCCCTGCTCAGACAAAAGTTGCAATATTTTTGTAACCAGAACAGCTATTTTGACACGGTTTTCTGCGGGAACGTTGTCCGGTGGGCTATTACTAGCATCCCGAAACGTTAAAACTGACCTACCTGAAAAATAATTTTTCAGTTCCAGTACTTGTGAATTTTTTACAAAATTTTTATACTTACCTATTTTTATTAGCACAACCCTACATCCGAATTTAATTCTGTCTGCGGAATCGAGTTTCCACCTGTCCAGCCCCGGATTCTCGGCGCTTTGCGCGAACTGAAAATCCGATCGGTCGCTGAAAACTCGATTTTTGCCTGAAAAAACTGGTTTTTTGACAACCCTGCACATTTTTGTTCTTTTCAAAATTTTGAAAACGGTCTAGCTAGCTCGCCCGCGCCGAGACGCGTCTTCCGACACCTCAAACGTGCGGCTGGCTCGCATAGAACTTCTAAAAATTTTCAAATTTCTCTAAATTAATTCGCCAGTACTTACCTCAAAATCCACCTAAGGGAGCCCTGCTCAGACAAAAGTTGCAATATTTTTGTAACCAGAACAGCTATTTTGACACGGTTTTCTGCGGGAACGTTGTCCGGTGGGCTATTACTAGCATCCCGAAACGTTAAAACTGACCTACCTGAAAAATAATTTTTCAGTTCCAGTACTTGTGAATTTTTTACAAAATTTTTATACTTACCTATTTTTATTAGCACAACCCTACATCCGAATTTAATTCTGTCTGCGGAATCGAGTTTCCACCTGTCCAGCCCCGGATTCTCGGCGCTTTGCGCGAACTGAAAATCCGATCGGTCGCTGAAAACTCGATTTTTGCCTGAAAAAACTGGTTTTTTGACAACCCTGCACATTTTTGTTCTTTTCAAAATTTTGAAAACGGTCTAGCTAGCTCGCCCGCGCCGAGACGCGTCTTCCGACACCTCAAACGTGCGGCTGGCTCGCATAGAACTTCTAAAAATTTTCAAATTTCTCTAAATTAATTCGCCAGTACTTACCTCAAAATCCACCTAAGGGAGCCCTGCTCAGACAAAAGTTGCAATATTTTTGTAACCAGAACAGCTATTTTGACACGGTTTTCTGCGGGAACGTTGTCCGGTGGGCTATTACTAGCATCCCGAAACGTTAAAACTGACCTACCTGAAAAATAATTTTTCAGTTCCAGTACTTGTGAATTTTTTACAAAATTTTTATACTTACCTATTTTTATTAGCACAACCCTACATCCGAATTTAATTCTGTCTGCGGAATCGAGTTTCCACCTGTCCAGCCCCGGATTCTCGGCGCTTTGCGCGAACTGAAAATCCGATCGGTCGCTGAAAACTCGATTTTTGCCTGAAAAAACTGGTTTTTTGACAACCCTGCACATTTTTGTTCTTTTCAATTCAAAATTTTGAAAACGGTCTAGCTAGCTCGCCCGCGCCGAGACGCGTCTTCCGACACCTCAAACGTGCGGCTGGCTCGCATAGAACTTCTAAAAATTTTCAAATTTCTCTAAATTAATTCGCCAGTACTTACCTCAAAATCCACCTAAGGGAGCCCTGCTCAGACAAAAGTTGCAATATTTTTGTAACCAGAACAGCTATTTTGACACGGTTTTCTGCGGGAACGTTGTCCGGTGGGCTATTACTAGCATCCCGAAACGTTAAAACTGACCTACCTGAAAAATAATTTTTCAGTTCCAGTACTTGTGAATTTTTTACAAAATTTTTATACTTACCTATTTTTATTAGCACAACCCTACATCCGAATTTAATTCTGTCTGCGGAATCGAGTTTCCACCTGTCCAGCCCCGGATTCTCGGCGCTTTGCGCGAACTGAAAATCCGATCGGTCGCTGAAAACTCGATTTTTGCCTGAAAAAACTGGTTTTTTGACAACCCTGCACATTTTTGTTCTTTTCAAAATTTTGAAAACGGTCTAGCTAGCTCGCCCGCGCCGAGACGCGTCTTCCGACACCTCAAACGTGCGGCTGGCTCGCATAGAACTTCTAAAAATTTTCAAATTTCTCTAAATTAATTCGCCAGTACTTACCTCAAAATCCACCTAAGGGAGCCCTGCTCAGACAAAAGTTGCAATATTTTTGTAACCAGAACAGCTATTTTGACACGGTTTTCTGCGGGAACGTTGTCCGGTGGGCTATTACTAGCATCCCGAAACGTTAAAACTGACCTACCTGAAAAATAATTTTTCAGTTCCAGTACTTGTGAATTTTTTACAAAATTTTTATACTTACCTATTTTTATTAGCACAACCCTACATCCGAATTTAATTCTGTCTGCGGAATCGAGTTTCCACCTGTCCAGCCCCGGATTCTCGGCGCTTTGCGCGAACTGAAAATCCGATCGGTCGCTGAAAACTCGATTTTTGCCTGAAAAAACTGGTTTTTTGACAACCCTGCACATTTTTGTTCTTTTCAAAATTTTGAAAACGGTCTAGCTAGCTCGCCCGCGCCGAGACGCGTCTTCCGACACCTCAAACGTGCGGCTGGCTCGCATAGAACTTCTAAAAATTTTCAAATTTCTCTAAATTAATTCGCCAGTACTTACCTCAAAATCCACCTAAGGGAGCCCTGCTCAGACAAAAGTTGCAATATTTTTGTAACCAGAACAGCTATTTTGACACGGTTTTCTGCGGGAACGTTGTCCGGTGGGCTATTACTAGCATCCCGAAACGTTAAAACTGACCTACCTGAAAAATAATTTTTCAGTTCCAGTACTTGTGAATTTTTTACAAAATTTTTATACTTACCTATTTTTATTAGCACAACCCTACATCCGAATTTAATTCTGTCTGCGGAATCGAGTTTCCACCTGTCCAGCCCCGGATTCTCGGCGCTTTGCGCGAACTGAAAATCCGATCGGTCGCTGAAAACTCGATTTTTGCCTGAAAAAACTGGTTTTTTGACAACCCTGCACATTTTTGTTCTTTTCAAAATTTTGAAAACGGTCTAGCTAGCTCGCCCGCGCCGAGACGCGTCTTCCGACACCTCAAACGTGCGGCTGGCTCGCATAGAACTTCTAAAAATTTTCAAATTTCTCTAAATTAATTCGCCAGTACTTACCTCAAAATCCACCTAAGGGAGCCCTGCTCAGACAAAAGTTGCAATATTTTTGTAACCAGAACAGCTATTTTGACACGGTTTTCTGCGGGAACGTTGTCCGGTGGGCTATTACTAGCATCCCGAAACGTTAAAACTGACCTACCTGAAAAATAATTTTTCAGTTCCAGTACTTGTGAATTTTTTACAAAATTTTTATACTTACCTATTTTTATTAGCACAACCCTACATCCGAATTTAATTCTGTCTGCGGAATCGAGTTTCCACCTGTCCAGCCCCGGATTCTCGGCGCTTTGCGCGAACTGAAAATCCGATCGGTCGCTGAAAACTCGATTTTTGCCTGAAAAAACTGGTTTTTTGACAACCCTGCACATTTTTGTTCTTTTCAAAATTTTGAAAACGGTCTAGCTAGCTCGCCCGCGCCGAGACGCGTCTTCCGACACCTCAAACGTGCGGCTGGCTCGCATAGAACTTCTAAAAATTTTCAAATTTCTCTAAATTAATTCGCCAGTACTTACCTCAAAATCCACCTAAGGGAGCCCTGCTCAGACAAAAGTTGCAATATTTTTGTAACCAGAACAGCTATTTTGACACGGTTTTCTGCGGGAACGTTGTCCGGTGGGCTATTACTAGCATCCCGAAACGTTAAAACTGACCTACCTGAAAAATAATTTTTCAGTTCCAGTACTTGTGAATTTTTTACAAAATTTTTATACTTACCTATTTTTATTAGCACAACCCTACATCCGAATTTAATTCTGTCTGCGGAATCGAGTTTCCACCTGTCCAGCCCCGGATTCTCGGCGCTTTGCGCGAACTGAAAATCCGATCGGTCGCTGAAAACTCGATTTTTGCCTGAAAAAACTGGTTTTTTGACAACCCTGCACATTTTTGTTCTTTTCAAAATTTTGAAAACGGTCTAGCTAGCTCGCCCGCGCCGAGACGCGTCTTCCGACACCTCAAACGTGCGGCTGGCTCGCATAGAACTTCTAAAAATTTTCAAATTTCTCTAAATTAATTCGCCAGTACTTACCTCAAAATCCACCTAAGGGAGCCCTGCTCAGACAAAAGTTGCAATATTTTTGTAACCAGAACAGCTATTTTGACACGGTTTTCTGCGGGAACGTTGTCCGGTGGGCTATTACTAGCATCCCGAAACGTTAAAACTGACCTACCTGAAAAATAATTTTTCAGTTCCAGTACTTGTGAATTTTTTACAAAATTTTTATACTTACCTATTTTTATTAGCACAACCCTACATCCGAATTTAATTCTGTCTGCGGAATCGAGTTTCCACCTGTCCAGCCCCGGATTCTCGGCGCTTTGCGCGAACTGAAAATCCGATCGGTCGCTGAAAACTCGATTTTTGCCTGAAAAAACTGGTTTTTTGACAACCCTGCACATTTTTGTTCTTTTCAAAATTTTGAAAACGGTCTAGCTAGCTCGCCCGCGCCGAGACGCGTCTTCCGACACCTCAAACGTGCGGCTGGCTCGCATAGAACTTCTAAAAATTTTCAAATTTCTCTAAATTAATTCGCCACCTCAAAATCCACCTAAGGGAGCCCTGCTCAGACAAAAGTTGCAATATTTTTGTAACCAGAACAGCTATTTTGACACGGTTTTCTGCGGGAACGTTGTCCGGTGGGCTATTACTAGCATCCCGAAACGTTAAAACTGACCTACCTGAAAAATAATTTTTCAGTTCCAGTACTTGTGAATTTTTTACAAAATTTTTATACTTACCTATTTTTATTAGCACAACCCTACATCCGAATTTAATTCTGTCTGCGGAATCGAGTTTCCACCTGTCCAGCCCCGGATTCTCGGCGCTTTGCGCGAACTGAAAATCCGATCGGTCGCTGAAAACTCGATTTTTGCCTGAAAAAACTGGTTTTTTGACAACCCTGCACATTTTTGTTCTTTTCAAAATTTTGAAAACGGTCTAGCTAGCTCGCCCGCGCCGAGACGCGTCTTCCGACACCTCAAACGTGCGGCTGGCTCGCATAGAACTTCTAAAAATTTTCAAATTTCTCTAAATTAATTCGCCAGTACTTACCTCAAAATCCACCTAAGGGAGCCCTGCTCAGACAAAAGTTGCAATATTTTTGTAACCAGAACAGCTATTTTGACACGGTTTTCTGCGGGAACGTTGTCCGGTGGGCTATTACTAGCATCCCGAAACGTTAAAACTGACCTACCTGAAAAATAATTTTTCAGTTCCAGTACTTGTGAATTTTTTACAAAATTTTTATACTTACCTATTTTTATTAGCACAACCCTACATCCGAATTTAATTCTGTCTGCGGAATCGAGTTTCCACCTGTCCAGCCCCGGATTCTCGGCGCTTTGCGCGAACTGAAAATCCGATCGGTCGCTGAAAACTCGATTTTTGCCTGAAAAAACTGGTTTTTTGACAACCCTGCACATTTTTGTTCTTTTCAAAATTTTGAAAACGGTCTAGCTAGCTCGCCCGCGCCGAGACGCGTCTTCCGACACCTCAAACGTGCGGCTGGCTTGCATAGAACTTCTAAAAATTTTCAAATTTCTCTAAATTAATTCGCCAGTACTTACCTCAAAATCCACCTAAGGGAGCCCTGCTCAGACAAAAGTTGCAATATTTTTGTAACCAGAACAGCTATTTTGACACGGTTTTCTGCGGGAACGTTGTCCGGTGGGCTATTACTAGCATCCCGAAACGTTAAAACTGACCTACCTGAAAAATAATTTTTCAGTTCCAGTACTTGTGAATTTTTTACAAAATTTTTATACTTACCTATTTTTATTAGCACAACCCTACATCCGAATTTAATTCTGTCTGCGGAATCGAGTTTCCACCTGTCCAGCCCCGGATTCTCGGCGCTTTGCGCGAACTGAAAATCCGATCGGTCGCTGAAAACTCGATTTTTGCCTGAAAAAACTGGTTTTTTGACAACCCTGCACATTTTTGTTCTTTTCAAAATTTTGAAAACGGTCTAGCTAGCTCGCCCGCGCCGAGACGCGTCTTCCGACACCTCAAACGTGCGGCTGGCTCGCATAGAACTTCTAAAAATTTTCAAATTTCTCTAAATTAATTCGCCAGTACTTACCTCAAAATCCACCTAAGGGAGCCCTGCTCAGACAAAAGTTGCAATATTTTTGTAACCAGAACAGCTATTTTGACACGGTTTTCTGCGGGAACGTTGTCCGGTGGGCTATTACTAGCATCCCGAAACGTTAAAACTGACCTACCTGAAAAATAATTTTTCAGTTCCAGTACTTGTGAATTTTTTACAAAATTTTTATACTTACCTATTTTTATTAGCACAACCCTACATCCGAATTTAATTCTGTCTGCGGAATCGAGTTTCCACCTGTCCAGCCCCGGATTCTCGGCGCTTTGCGCGAACTGAAAATCCGATCGGTCGCTGAAAACTCGATTTTTGCCTGAAAAAACTGGTTTTTTGACAACCCTGCACATTTTTGTTCTTTTCAAAATTTTGAAAACGGTCTAGCTAGCTCGTCCGCGCCGAGACGCGTCTTCCGACACCTCAAACGTGCGGCTGGCTCGCATAGAACTTCTAAAAATTTTCAAATTTCTCTAAATTAATTCGCCAGTACTTACCTCAAAATCCACCTAAGGGAGCCCTGCTCAGACAAAAGTTGCAATATTTTTGTAACCAGAACAGCTATTTTGACACGGTTTTCTGCGGGAACGTTGTCCGGTGGGCTATTACTAGCATCCCGAAACGTTAAAACTGACCTACCTGAAAAATAATTTTTCAGTTCCAGTACTTGTGAATTTTTTACAAAATTTTTATACTTACCTATTTTTATTAGCACAACCCTACATCCGAATTTAATTCTGTCTGCGGAATCGAGTTTCCACCTGTCCAGCCCCGGATTCTCGGCGCTTTGCGCGAACTGAAAATCCGATCGGTCGCTGAAAACTCGATTTTTGCCTGAAAAAACTGGTTTTTTGACAACCCTGCACATTTTTGTTCTTTTCAAAATTTTGAAAACGGTCTAGCTAGCTCGCCCGCGCCGAGACGCGTCTTCCGACACCTCAAACGTGCGGCTGGCTCGCATAGAACTTCTAAAAATTTTCAAATTTCTCTAAATTAATTCGCCAGTACTTACCTCAAAATCCACCTAAGGGAGCCCTGCTCAGACAAAAGTTGCAATATTTTTGTAACCAGAACAGCTATTTTGACACGGTTTTCTGCGGGAACGTTGTCCGGTGGGCTATTACTAGCATCCCGAAACGTTAAAACTGACCTACCTGAAAAATAATTTTTCAGTTCCAGTACTTGTGAATTTTTTACAAAATTTTTATACTTACCTATTTTTATTAGCACAACCCTACATCCGAATTTAATTCTGTCTGCGGAATCGAGTTTCCACCTGTCCAGCCCCGGATTCTCGGCGCTTTGCGCGAACTGAAAATCCGATCGGTCGCTGAAAACTCGATTTTTGCCTGAAAAAACTGGTTTTTTGACAACCCTGCACATTTTTGTTCTTTTCAAAATTTTGAAAACGGTCTAGCTAGCTCGCCCGCGCCGAGACGCGTCTTCCGACACCTCAAACGTGCGGCTGGCTCGCATAGAACTTCTAAAAATTTTCAAATTTCTCTAAATTAATTCGCCAGTACTTACCTCAAAATCCACCTAAGGGAGCCCTGCTCAGACAAAAGTTGCAATATTTTTGTAACCAGAACAGCTATTTTGACACGGTTTTCTGCGGGAACGTTGTCCGGTGGGCTATTACTAGCATCCCGAAACGTTAAAACTGACCTACCTGAAAAATAATTTTTCAGTTCCAGTACTTGTGAATTTTTTACAAAATTTTTATACTTACCTATTTTTATTAGCACAACCCTACATCCGAATTTAATTCTGTCTGCGGAATCGAGTTTCCACCTGTCCAGCCCCGGATTCTCGGCGCTTTGCGCGAACTGAAAATCCGATCGGTCGCTGAAAACTCGATTTTTGCCTGAAAAAACTGGTTTTTTGACAACCCTGCACATTTTTGTTCTTTTCAAAATTTTGAAAACGGTCTAGCTAGCTCGCCCGCGCCGAGACGCGTCTTCCGACACCTCAAACGTGCGGCTGGCTCGCATAGAACTTCTAAAAATTTTCAAATTTCTCTAAATTAATTCGCCAGTACTTACCTCAAAATCCACCTAAGGGAGCCCTGCTCAGACAAAAGTTGCAATATTTTTGTAACCAGAACAGCTATTTTGACACGGTTTTCTGCGGGAACGTTGTCCGGTGGGCTATTACTAGCATCCCGAAACGTTAAAACTGACCTACCTGAAAAATAATTTTTCAGTTCCAGTACTTGTGAATTTTTTACAAAATTTTTATACTTACCTATTTTTATTAGCACAACCCTACATCCGAATTTAATTCTGTCTGCGGAATCGAGTTTCCACCTGTCCAGCCCCGGATTCTCGGCGCTTTGCGCGAACTGAAAATCCGATCGGTCGCTGAAAACTCGATTTTTGCCTGAAAAAACTGGTTTTTTGACAACCCTGCACATTTTTGTTCTTTTCAAAATTTTGAAAACGGTCTAGCTAGCTCGCCCGCGCCGAGACGCGTCTTCCGACACCTCAAACGTGCGGCTGGCTCGCATAGAACTTCTAAAAATTTTCAAATTTCTCTAAATTAATTCGCCAGTACTTACCTCAAAATCCACCTAAGGGAGCCCTGCTCAGACAAAAGTTGCAATATTTTTGTAACCAGAACAGCTATTTTGACACGGTTTTCTGCGGGAACGTTGTCCGGTGGGCTATTACTAGCATCCCGAAACGTTAAAACTGACCTACCTGAAAAATAATTTTTCAGTTCCAGTACTTGTGAATTTTTTACAAAATTTTTATACTTACCTATTTTTATTAGCACAACCCTACATCCGAATTTAATTCTGTCTGCGGAATCGAGTTTCCACCTGTCCAGCCCCGGATTCTCGGCGCTTTGCGCGAACTGAAAATCCGATCGGTCGCTGAAAACTCGATTTTTGCCTGAAAAAACTGGTTTTTTGACAACCCTGCACATTTTTGTTCTTTTCAAAATTTTGAAAACGGTCTAGCTAGCTCGCCCGCGCCGAGACGCGTCTTCCGACACCTCAAACGTGCGGCTGGCTCGCATAGAACTTCTAAAAATTTTCAAATTTCTCTAAATTAATTCGCCAGTACTTACCTCAAAATCCACCTAAGGGAGCCCTGCTCAGACAAAAGTTGCAATATTTTTGTAACCAGAACAGCTATTTTGACACGGTTTTCTGCGGGAACGTTGTCCGGTGGGCTATTACTAGCATCCCGAAACGTTAAAACTGACCTACCTGAAAAATAATTTTTCAGTTCCAGTACTTGTGAATTTTTTACAAAATTTTTATACTTACCTATTTTTATTAGCACAACCCTACATCCGAATTTAATTCTGTCTGCGGAATCGAGTTTCCACCTGTCCAGCCCCGGATTCTCGGCGCTTTGCGCGAACTGAAAATCCGATCGGTCGCTGAAAACTCGATTTTTGCCTGAAAAAACTGGTTTTTTGACAACCCTGCACATTTTTGTTCTTTTCAATTCAAAATTTTGAAAACGGTCTAGCTAGCTCGCCCGCGCCGAGACGCGTCTTCCGACACCTCAAACGTGCGGCTGGCTCGCATAGAACTTCTAAAAATTTTCAAATTTCTCTAAATTAATTCGCCAGTACTTACCTCAAAATCCACCTAAGGGAGCCCTGCTCAGACAAAAGTTGCAATATTTTTGTAACCAGAACAGCTATTTTGACATGGTTTTCTGCGGGAACGTTGTCCGGTGGGCTATTACTAGCATCCCGAAACGTTAAAACTGACCTACCTGAAAAATAATTTTTCAGTTCCAGTACTTGTGAATTTTTTACAAAATTTTTATACTTACCTATTTTTATTAGCACAACCCTACATCCGAATTTAATTCTGTCTGCGGAATCGAGTTTCCACCTGTCCAGCCCCGGATTCTCGGCGCTTTGCGCGAACTGAAAATCCGATCGGTCGCTGAAAACTCGATTTTTGCCTGAAAAAACTGGTTTTTTGACAACCCTGCACATTTTTGTTCTTTTCAAAATTTTGAAAACGGTCTAGCTAGCTCGTCCGCGCCGAGACGCGTCTTCCGACACCTCAAACGTGCGGCTGGCTCGCATAGAACTTCTAAAAATTTTCAAATTTCTCTAAATTAATTCGCCAGTACTTACCTCAAAATCCACCTAAGGGAGCCCTGCTCAGACAAAAGTTGCAATATTTTTGTAACCAGAACAGCTATTTTGACACGGTTTTCTGCGGGAACGTTGTCCGGTGGGCTATTACTAGCATCCCGAAACGTTAAAACTGACCTACCTGAAAAATAATTTTTCAGTTCCAGTACTTGTGAATTTTTTACAAAATTTTTATACTTACCTATTTTTATTAGCACAACCCTACATCCGAATTTAATTCTGTCTGCGGAATCGAGTTTCCACCTGTCCAGCCCCGGATTCTCGGCGCTTTGCGCGAACTGAAAATCCGATCGGTCGCTGAAAACTCGATTTTTGCCTGAAAAAACTGGTTTTTTGACAACCCTGCACATTTTTGTTCTTTTCAAAATTTTGAAAACGGTCTAGCTAGCTCGCCCGCGCCGAGACGCGTCTTCCGACACCTCAAACGTGCGGCTGGCTCGCATAGAACTTCTAAAAATTTTCAAATTTCTCTAAATTAATTCGCCAGTACTTACCTCAAAATCCACCTAAGGGAGCCCTGCTCAGACAAAAGTTGCAATATTTTTGTAACCAGAACAGCTATTTTGACACGGTTTTCTGCGGGAACGTTGTCCGGTGGGCTATTACTAGCATCCCGAAACGTTAAAACTGACCTACCTGAAAAATAATTTTTCAGTTCCAGTACTTGTGAATTTTTTACAAAATTTTTATACTTACCTATTTTTATTAGCACAACCCTACATCCGAATTTAATTCTGTCTGCGGAATCGAGTTTCCACCTGTCCAGCCCCGGATTCTCGGCGCTTTGCGCGAACTGAAAATCCGATCGGTCGCTGAAAACTCGATTTTTGCCTGAAAAAACTGGTTTTTTGACAACCCTGCACATTTTTGTTCTTTTCAAAATTTTGAAAACGGTCTAGCTAGCTCGCCCGCGCCGAGACGCGTCTTCCGACACCTCAAACGTGCGGCTGGCTCGCATAGAACTTCTAAAAATTTTCAAATTTCTCTAAATTAATTCGCCAGTACTTACCTCAAAATCCACCTAAGGGAGCCCTGCTCAGACAAAAGTTGCAATATTTTTGTAACCAGAACAGCTATTTTGACACGGTTTTCTGCGGGAACGTTGTCCGGTGGGCTATTACTAGCATCCCGAAACGTTAAAACTGACCTACCTGAAAAATAATTTTTCAGTTCCAGTACTTGTGAATTTTTTACAAAATTTTTATACTTACCTATTTTTATTAGCACAACCCTACATCCGAATTTAATTCTGTCTGCGGAATCGAGTTTCCACCTGTCCAGCCCCGGATTCTCGGCGCTTTGCGCGAACTGAAAATCCGATCGGTCGCTGAAAACTCGATTTTTGCCTGAAAAAACTGGTTTTTTGACAACCCTGCACATTTTTGTTCTTTTCAATTCAAAATTTTGAAAACGGTCTAGCTAGCTCGCCCGCGCCGAGACGCGTCTTCCGACACCTCAAACGTGCGGCTGGCTCGCATAGAACTTCTAAAAATTTTCAAATTTCTCTAAATTAATTCGCCAGTACTTACCTCAAAATCCACCTAAGGGAGCCCTGCTCAGACAAAAGTTGCAATATTTTTGTAACCAGAACAGCTATTTTGACATGGTTTTCTGCGGGAACGTTGTCCGGTGGGCTATTACTAGCATCCCGAAACGTTAAAACTGACCTACCTGAAAAATAATTTTTCAGTTCCAGTACTTGTGAATTTTTTACAAAATTTTTATACTTACCTATTTTTATTAGCACAACCCTACATCCGAATTTAATTCTGTCTGCGGAATCGAGTTTCCACCTGTCCAGCCCCGGATTCTCGGCGCTTTGCGCGAACTGAAAATCCGATCGGTCGCTGAAAACTCGATTTTTGCCTGAAAAAACTGGTTTTTTGACAACCCTGCACATTTTTGTTCTTTTCAAAATTTTGAAAACGGTCTAGCTAGCTCGCCCGCGCCGAGACGCGTCTTCCGACACCTCAAACGTGCGGCTGGCTCGCATAGAACTTCTAAAAATTTTCAAATTTCTCTAAATTAATTCGCCAGTACTTACCTCAAAATCCACCTAAGGGAGCCCTGCTCAGACAAAAGTTGCAATATTTTTGTAACCAGAACAGCTATTTTGACACGGTTTTCTGCGGGAACGTTGTCCGGTGGGCTATTACTAGCATCCCGAAACGTTAAAACTGACCTACCTGAAAAATAATTTTTCAGTTCCAGTACTTGTGAATTTTTTACAAAATTTTTATACTTACCTATTTTTATTAGCACAACCCTACATCCGAATTTAATTCTGTCTGCGGAATCGAGTTTCCACCTGTCCAGCCCCGGATTCTCGGCGCTTTGCGCGAACTGAAAATCCGATCGGTCGCTGAAAACTCGATTTTTGCCTGAAAAAACTGGTTTTTTGACAACCCTGCACATTTTTGTTCTTTTCAAAATTTTGAAAACGGTCTAGCTAGCTCGCCCGCGCCGAGACGCGTCTTCCGACACCTCAAACGTGCGGCTGGCTCGCATAGAACTTCTAAAAATTTTCAAATTTCTCTAAATTAATTCGCAAGTACTTACCTCAAAATCCACCTAAGGGAGCCCTGCTCAGACAAAAGTTGCAATATTTTTGTAACCAGAACAGCTATTTTGACACGGTTTTCTGCGGGAACGTTGTCCGGTGGGCTATTACTAGCATCCCGAAACGTTAAAACTGACCTACCTGAAAAATAATTTTTCAGTTCCAGTACTTGTGAATTTTTTACAAAATTTTTATACTTACCTATTTTTATTAGCACAACCCTACATCCGAATTCAATTCTGTCTGCGGAATCGAGTTTCCACCTGTCCAGCCCCGGATTCTCGGCGCTTTGCGCGAACTGAAAATCCGATCGGTCGCTGAAAACTCGATTTTTGCCTGAAAAAACTGGTTTTTTGACAACCCTGCACATTTTTGTTCTTTTCAAAATTTTGAAAACGGTCTAGCTAGCTCGCCCGCGCCGAGACGCGTCTTCCGACACCTCAAACGTGCGGCTGGCTCGCATAGAACTTCTAAAAATTTTCAAATTTCTCTAAATTAATTCGCCAGTACTTACCTCAAAATCCACCTAAGGGAGCCCTGCTCAGACAAAAGTTGCAATATTTTTGTAACCAGAACAGCTATTTTGACACGGTTTTCTGCGGGAACGTTGTCCGGTGGGCTATTACTAGCATCCCGAAACGTTAAAACTGACCTACCTGAAAAATAATTTTTCAGTTCCAGTACTTGTGAATTTTTTACAAAATTTTTATACTTACCTATTTTTATTAGCACAACCCTACATCCGAATTTAATTCTGTCTGCGGAATCGAGTTTCCACCTGTCCAGCCCCGGATTCTCGGCGCTTTGCGCGAACTGAAAATCCGATCGGTCGCTGAAAACTCGATTTTTGCCTGAAAAAACTGGTTTTTTGACAACCCTGCACATTTTTGTTCTTTTCAAAATTTTGAAAACGGTCTAGCTAGCTCGCCCGCGCCGAGACGCGTCTTCCGACACCTCAAACGTGCGGCTGGCTCGCATAGAACTTCTAAAAATTTTCAAATTTCTCTAAATTAATTCGCCAGTACTTACCTCAAAATCCACCTAAGGGAGCCCTGCTCAGACAAAAGTTGCAATATTTTTGTAACCAGAACAGCTATTTTGACACGGTTTTCTGCGGGAACGTTGTCCGGTGGGCTATTACTAGCATCCCGAAACGTTAAAACTGACCTACCTGAAAAATAATTTTTCAGTTCCAGTACTTGTGAATTTTTTACCAAATTTTTATACTTACCTATTTTTATTAGCACAACCCTACATCCGAATTTAATTCTGTCTGCGGAATCGAGTTTCCACCTGTCCAGCCCCGGATTCTCGGCGCTTTGCGCGAACTGAAAATCCGATCGGTCGCTGAAAACTCGATTTTTGCCTGAAAAAACTGGTTTTTTGACAACCCTGCACATTTTTGTTCTTTTCAAAATTTTGAAAACGGTCTAGCTAGCTCGCCCGCGCCGAGACGCGTCTTCCGACACCTCAAACGTGCGGCTGGCTCGCATAGAACTTCTAAAAATTTTCAAATTTCTCTAAATTAATTCGCCAGTACTTACCTCAAAATCCACCTAAGGGAGCCCTGCTCAGACAAAAGTTGCAATATTTTTGTAACCAGAACAGCTATTTTGACACGGTTTTCTGCGGGAACGTTGTCCGGTGGGCTATTACTAGCATCCCGAAACGTTAAAACTGACCTACCTGAAAAATAATTTTTCAGTTCCAGTACTTGTGAATTTTTTACAAAATTTTTATACTTACCTATTTTTATTAGCACAACCCTACATCCGAATTTAATTCTGTCTGCGGAATCGAGTTTCCACCTGTCCAGCCCCGGATTCTCGGCGCTTTGCGCGAACTGAAAATCCGATCGGTCGCTGAAAACTCGATTTTTGCCTGAAAAAACTGGTTTTTTGACAACCCTGCACATTTTTGTTCTTTTCAAAATTTTGAAAACGGTCTAGCTAGCTCGCCCGCGCCGAGACGCGTCTTCCGACACCTCAAACGTGCGGCTGGCTCGCATAGAACTTCTAAAAATTTTCAAATTTCTCTAAATTAATTCGCCAGTACTTACCTCAAAATCCACCTAAGGGAGCCCTGCTCAGACAAAAGTTGCAATATTTTTGTAACCAGAACAGCTATTTTGACACGGTTTTCTGCGGGAACGTTGTCCGGTGGGCTATTACTAGCATCCCGAAACGTTAAAACTGACCTACCTGAAAAATAATTTTTCAGTTCCAGTACTTGTGAATTTTTTACAAAATTTTTATACTTACCTATTTTTATTAGCACAACCCTACATCCGAATTTAATTCTGTCTGCGGAATCGAGTTTCCACCTGTCCAGCCCCGGATTCTCGGCGCTTTGCGCGAACTGAAAATCCGATCGGTCGCTGAAAACTCGATTTTTGCCTGAAAAAACTGGTTTTTTGACAACCCTGCACATTTTTGTTCTTTTCAAAATTTTGAAAACGGTCTAGCTAGCTCGCCCGCGCCGAGACGCGTCTTCCGACACCTCAAACGTGCGGCTGGCTCGCATAGAACTTCTAAAAATTTTCAAATTTCTCTAAATTAATTCGCCAGTACTTACCTCAAAATCCACCTAAGGGAGCCCTGCTCAGACAAAAGTTGCAATATTTTTGTAACCAGAACAGCTATTTTGACACGGTTTTCTGCGGGAACGTTGTCCGGTGGGCTATTACTAGCATCCCGAAACGTTAAAACTGACCTACCTGAAAAATAATTTTTCAGTTCCAGTACTTGTGAATTTTTTACAAAATTTTTATACTTACCTATTTTTATTAGCACAACCCTACATCCGAATTTAATTCTGTCTGCGGAATCGAGTTTCCACCTGTCCAGCCCCGGATTCTCGGCGCTTTGCGCGAACTGAAAATCCGATCGGTCGCTGAAAACTCGATTTTTGCCTGAAAAAACTGTTTTTTTGACAACCCTGCACATTTTTGTTCTTTTCAAAATTTTGAAAACGGTCTAGCTAGCTCGCCCGCGCCGAGACGCGTCTTCCGACACCTCAAACGTGCGGCTGGCTCGCATAGAACTTCTAAAAATTTTCAAATTTCTCTAAATTAATTCGCCAGTACTTACCTCAAAATCCACCTAAGGGAGCCCTGCTCAGACAAAAGTTGCAATATTTTTGTAACCAGAACAGCTATTTTGACACGGTTTTCTGCGGGAACGTTGTCCGGTGGGCTATTACTAGCATCCCGAAACGTTAAAACTGACCTACCTGAAAAATAATTTTTCAGTTCCAGTACTTGTGAATTTTTTACAAAATTTTTATACTTACCTATTTTTATTAGCACAACCCTACATCCGAATTTAATTCTGTCTGCGGAATCGAGTTTCCACCTGTCCAGCCCCGGATTCTCGGCGCTTTGCGCGAACTGAAAATCCGATCGGTCGCTGAAAACTCGATTTTTGCCTGAAAAAACTGGTTTTTTGACAACCCTGCACATTTTTGTTCTTTTCAATTCAAAATTTTGAAAACGGTCTAGCTAGCTCGCCCGCGCCGAGACGCGTCTTCCGACACCTCAAACGTGCGGCTGGCTCGCATAGAACTTCTAAAAATTTTCAAATTTCTCTAAATTAATTCGCCAGTACTTACCTCAAAATCCACCTAAGGGAGCCCTGCTCAGACAAAAGTTGCAATATTTTTGTAACCAGAACAGCTATTTTGACACGGTTTTCTGCGGGAACGTTGTCCGGTGGGCTATTACTAGCATCCCGAAACGTTAAAACTGACCTACCTGAAAAATAATTTTTCAGTTCCAGTACTTGTGAATTTTTTACAAAATTTTTATACTTACCTATTTTTATTAGCACAACCCTACATCCGAATTTAATTCTGTCTGCGGAATCGAGTTTCCACCTGTCCAGCCCCGGATTCTCGGCGCTTTGCGCGAACTGAAAATCCGATCGGTCGCTGAAAACTCGATTTTTGCCTGAAAAAACTGGTTTTTTGACAACCCTGCACATTTTTGTTCTTTTCAAAATTTTGAAAACGGTCTAGCTAGCTCGCCCGCGCCGAGACGCGTCTTCCGACACCTCAAACGTGCGGCTGGCTCGCATAGAACTTCTAAAAATTTTCAAATTTCTCTAAATTAATTCGCCAGTACTTACCTCAAAATCCACCTAAGGGAGCCCTGCTCAGACAAAAGTTGCAATATTTTTGTAACCAGAACAGCTATTTTGACACGGTTTTCTGCGGGAACGTTGTCCGGTGGGCTATTACTAGCATCCCGAAACGTTAAAACTGACCTACCTGAAAAATAATTTTTCAGTTCCAGTACTTGTGAATTTTTTACAAAATTTTTATACTTACCTATTTTTATTAGCACAACCCTACATCCGAATTTAATTCTGTCTGCGGAATCGAGTTTCCACCTGTCCAGCCCCGGATTCTCGGCGCTTTGCGCGAACTGAAAATCCGATCGGTCGCTGAAAACTCGATTTTTGCCTGAAAAAACTGGTTTTTTGACAACCCTGCACATTTTTGTTCTTTTCAAAATTTTGAAAACGGTCTAGCTAGCTCGCCCGCGCCGAGACGCGTCTTCCGACACCTCAAACGTGCGGCTGGCTCGCATAGAACTTCTAAAAATTTTCAAATTTCTCTAAATTAATTCGCCAGTACTTACCTCAAAATCCACCTAAGGGAGCCCTGCTCAGACAAAAGTTGCAATATTTTTGTAACCAGAACAGCTATTTTGACACGGTTTTCTGCGGGAACGTTGTCCGGTGGGCTATTACTAGCATCCCGAAACGTTAAAACTGACCTACCTGAAAAATAATTTTTCAGTTCCAGTACTTGTGAATTTTTTACAAAATTTTTATACTTACCTATTTTTATTAGCACAACCCTACATCCGAATTTAATTCTGTCTGCGGAATCGAGTTTCCACCTGTCCAGCCCCGGATTCTCGGCGCTTTGCGCGAACTGAAAATCCGATCGGTCGCTGAAAACTCGATTTTTGCCTGAAAAAACTGGTTTTTTGACAACCCTGCACATTTTTGTTCTTTTCAAAATTTTGAAAACGGTTTAGCTAGCTCGCCCGCGCCGAGACGCGTCTTCCGACACCTCAAACGTGCGGCTGGCTCGCATAGAACTTCTAAAAATTTTCAAATTTCTCTAAATTAATTCGCCAGTACTTACCTCAAAATCCACCTAAGGGAGCCCTGCTCAGACAAAAGTTGCAATATTTTTGTAACCAGAACAGCTATTTTGACACGGTTTTCTGCGGGAACGTTGTCCGGTGGGCTATTACTAGCATCCCGAAACGTTAAAACTGACCTACCTGAAAAATAATTTTTCAGTTCCAGTACTTGTGAATTTTTTACAAAATTTTTATACTTACCTATTTTTATTAGCACAACCCTACATCCGAATTTAATTCTGTCTGCGGAATCGAGTTTCCACCTGTCCAGCCCCGGATTCTCGGCGCTTTGCGCGAACTGAAAATCCGATCGGTCGCTGAAAACTCGATTTTTGCCTGAAAAAACTGGTTTTTTGACAACCCTGCACATTTTTGTTCTTTTCAATTCAAAATTTTGAAAACGGTCTAGCTAGCTCGCCCGCGCCGAGACGCGTCTTCCGACACCTCAAACGTGCGGCTGGCTCGCATAGAACTTCTAAAAATTTTCAAATTTCTCTAAATTAATTCGCCAGTACTTACCTCAAAATCCACCTAAGGGAGCCCTGCTCAGACAAAAGTTGCAATATTTTTGTAACCAGAACAGCTATTTTGACACGGTTTTCTGCGGGAACGTTGTCCGGTGGGCTATTACTAGCATCCCGAAACGTTAAAACTGACCTACCTGAAAAATAATTTTTCAGTTCCAGTACTTGTGAATTTTTTACAAAATTTTTATACTTACCTATTTTTATTAGCACAACCCTACATCCGAATTTAATTCTGTCTGCGGAATCGAGTTTCCACCTGTCCAGCCCCGGATTCTCGGCGCTTTGCGCGAACTGAAAATCCGATCGGTCGCTGAAAACTCGATTTTTGCCTGAAAAAACTGGTTTTTTGACAACCCTGCACATTTTTGTTCTTTTCAAAATTTTGAAAACGGTCTAGCTAGCTCGCCCGCGCCGAGACGCGTCTTCCGACACCTCAAACGTGCGGCTGGCTCGCATAGAACTTCTAAAAATTTTCAAATTTCTCTAAATTAATTCGCCAGTACTTACCTCAAAATCCACCTAAGGGAGCCCTGCTCAGACAAAAGTTGCAATATTTTTGTAACCAGAACAGCTATTTTGACACGGTTTTCTGCGGGAACGTTGTCCGGTGGGCTATTACTAGCATCCCGAAACGTTAAAACTGACCTACCTGAAAAATAATTTTTCAGTTCCAGTACTTGTGAATTTTTTACAAAATTTTTATACTTACCTATTTTTATTAGCACAACCCTACATCCGAATTTAATTCTGTCTGCGGAATCGAGTTTCCACCTGTCCAGCCCCGGATTCTCGGCGCTTTGCGCGAACTGAAAATCCGATCGGTCGCTGAAAACTCGATTTTTGCCTGAAAAAACTGGTTTTTTGACAACCCTGCACATTTTTGTTCTTTTCAAAATTTTGAAAACGGTCTAGCTAGCTCGCCCGCGCCGAGACGCGTCTTCCGACACCTCAAACGTGCGGCTGGCTCGCATAGAACTTCTAAAAATTTTCAAATTTCTCTAAATTAATTCGCCAGTACTTACCTCAAAATCCACCTAAGGGAGCCCTGCTCAGACAAAAGTTGCAATATTTTTGTAACCAGAACAGCTATTTTGACACGGTTTTCTGCGGGAACGTTGTCCGGTGGGCTATTACTAGCATCCCGAAACGTTAAAACTGACCTACCTGAAAAATAATTTTTCAGTTCCAGTACTTGTGAATTTTTTACAAAATTTTTATACTTACCTATTTTTATTAGCACAACCCTACATCCGAATTTAATTCTGTCTGCGGAATCGAGTTTCCACCTGTCCAGCCCCGGATTCTCGGCGCTTTGCGCGAACTGAAAATCCGATCGGTCGCTGAAAACTCGATTTTTGCCTGAAAAAACTGGTTTTTTGACAACCCTGCACATTTTTGTTCTTTTCAAAATTTTGAAAACGGTCTAGCTAGCTCGCCCGCGCCGAGACGCGTCTTCCGACACCTCAAACGTGCGGCTGGCTCGCATAGAACTTCTAAAAATTTTCAAATTTCTCTAAATTAATTCGCCAGTACTTACCTCAAAATCCACCTAAGGGAGCCCTGCTCAGACAAAAGTTGCAATATTTTTGTAACCAGAACAGCTATTTTGACACGGTTTTCTGCGGGAACGTTGTCCGGTGGGCTATTACTAGCATCCCGAAACGTTAAAACTGACCTACCTGAAAAATAATTTTTCAGTTCCAGTACTTGTGAATTTTTTACAAAATTTTTATACTTACCTATTTTTATTAGCACAACCCTACATCCGAATTTAATTCTGTCTGCGGAATCGAGTTTCCACCTGTCCAGCCCCGGATTCTCGGCGCTTTGCGCGAACTGAAAATCCGATCGGTCGCTGAAAACTCGATTTTTGCCTGAAAAAACTGTTTTTTTGACAACCCTGCACATTTTTGTTCTTTTCAAAATTTTGAAAACGGTCTAGCTAGCTCGCCCGCGCCGAGACGCGTCTTCCGACACCTCAAACGTGCGGCTGGCTCGCATAGAACTTCTAAAAATTTTCAAATTTCTCTAAATTAATTCGCCAGTACTTACCTCAAAATCCACCTAAGGGAGCCCTGCTCAGACAAAAGTTGCAATATTTTTGTAACCAGAACAGCTATTTTGACACGGTTTTCTGCGGGAACGTTGTCCGGTGGGCTATTACTAGCATCCCGAAACGTTAAAACTGACCTACCTGAAAAATAATTTTTCAGTTCCAGTACTTGTGAATTTTTTACAAAATTTTTATACTTACCTATTTTTATTAGCACAACCCTACATCCGAATTTAATTCTGTCTGCGGAATCGAGTTTCCACCTGTCCAGCCCCGGATTCTCGGCGCTTTGCGCGAACTGAAAATCCGATCGGTCGCTGAAAACTCGATTTTTGCCTGAAAAAACTGGTTTTTTGACAACCCTGCACATTTTTGTTCTTTTCAATTCAAAATTTTGAAAACGGTCTAGCTAGCTCGCCCGCGCCGAGACGCGTCTTCCGACACCTCAAACGTGCGGCTGGCTCGCATAGAACTTCTAAAAATTTTCAAATTTCTCTAAATTAATTCGCCAGTACTTACCTCAAAATCCACCTAAGGGAGCCCTGCTCAGACAAAAGTTGCAATATTTTTGTAACCAGAACAGCTATTTTGACACGGTTTTCTGCGGGAACGTTGTCCGGTGGGCTATTACTAGCATCCCGAAACGTTAAAACTGACCTACCTGAAAAATAATTTTTCAGTTCCAGTACTTGTGAATTTTTTACAAAATTTTTATACTTACCTATTTTTATTAGCACAACCCTACATCCGAATTTAATTCTGTCTGCGGAATCGAGTTTCCACCTGTCCAGCCCCGGATTCTCGGCGCTTTGCGCGAACTGAAAATCCGATCGGTCGCTGAAAACTCGATTTTTGCCTGAAAAAACTGGTTTTTTGACAACCCTGCACATTTTTGTTCTTTTCAAAATTTTGAAAACGGTCTAGCTAGCTCGCCCGCGCCGAGACGCGTCTTCCGACACCTCAAACGTGCGGCTGGCTCGCATAGAACTTCTAAAAATTTTCAAATTTCTCTAAATTAATTCGCCAGTACTTACCTCAAAATCCACCTAAGGGAGCCCTGCTCAGACAAAAGTTGCAATATTTTTGTAACCAGAACAGCTATTTTGACACGGTTTTCTGCGGGAACGTTGTCCGGTGGGCTATTACTAGCATCCCGAAACGTTAAAACTGACCTACCTGAAAAATAATTTTTCAGTTCCAGTACTTGTGAATTTTTTACAAAATTTTTATACTTACCTATTTTTATTAGCACAACCCTACATCCGAATTTAATTCTGTCTGCGGAATCGAGTTTCCACCTGTCCAGCCCCGGATTCTCGGCGCTTTGCGCGAACTGAAAATCCGATCGGTCGCTGAAAACTCGATTTTTGCCTGAAAAAACTGGTTTTTTGACAACCCTGCACATTTTTGTTCTTTTCAAAATTTTGAAAACGGTCTAGCTAGCTCGCCCGCGCCGAGACGCGTCTTCCGACACCTCAAACGTGCGGCTGGCTCGCATAGAACTTCTAAAAATTTTCAAATTTCTCTAAATTAATTCGCCAGTACTTACCTCAAAATCCACCTAAGGGAGCCCTGCTCAGACAAAAGTTGCAATATTTTTGTAACCAGAACAGCTATTTTGACACGGTTTTCTGCGGGAACGTTGTCCGGTGGGCTATTACTAGCATCCCGAAACGTTAAAACTGACCTACCTGAAAAATAATTTTTCAGTTCCAGTACTTGTGAATTTTTTACAAAATTTTTATACTTACCTATTTTTATTAGCACAACCCTACATCCGAATTTAATTCTGTCTGCGGAATCGAGTTTCCACCTGTCCAGCCCCGGATTCTCGGCGCTTTGCGCGAACTGAAAATCCGATCGGTCGCTGAAAACTCGATTTTTGCCTGAAAAAACTGGTTTTTTGACAACCCTGCACATTTTTGTTCTTTTCAAAATTTTGAAAACGGTCTAGCTAGCTCGTCCGCGCCGAGACGCGTCTTCCGACACCTCAAACGTGCGGCTGGCTCGCATAGAACTTCTAAAAATTTTCAAATTTCTCTAAATTAATTCGCCAGTACTTACCTCAAAATCCACCTAAGGGAGCCCTGCTCAGACAAAAGTTGCAATATTTTTGTAACCAGAACAGCTATTTTGACACGGTTTTCTGCGGGAACGTTGTCCGGTGGGCTATTACTAGCATCCCGAAACGTTAAAACTGACCTACCTGAAAAATAATTTTTCAGTTCCAGTACTTGTGAATTTTTTACAAAATTTTTATACTTACCTATTTTTATTAGCACAACCCTACATCCGAATTTAATTCTGTCTGCGGAATCGAGTTTCCACCTGTCCAGCCCCGGATTCTCGGCGCTTTGCGCGAACTGAAAATCCGATCGGTCGCTGAAAACTCGATTTTTGCCTGAAAAAACTGTTTTTTTGACAACCCTGCACATTTTTGTTCTTTTCAAAATTTTGAAAACGGTCTAGCTAGCTCGCCCGCGCCGAGACGCGTCTTCCGACACCTCAAACGTGCGGCTGGCTCGCATAGAACTTCTAAAAATTTTCAAATTTCTCTAAATTAATTCGCCAGTACTTACCTCAAAATCCACCTAAGGGAGCCCTGCTCAGACAAAAGTTGCAATATTTTTGTAACCAGAACAGCTATTTTGACACGGTTTTCTGCGGGAACGTTGTCCGGTGGGCTATTACTAGCATCCCGAAACGTTAAAACTGACCTACCTGAAAAATAATTTTTCAGTTCCAGTACTTGTGAATTTTTTACAAAATTTTTATACTTACCTATTTTTATTAGCACAACCCTACATCCGAATTTAATTCTGTCTGCGGAATCGAGTTTCCACCTGTCCAGCCCCGGATTCTCGGCGCTTTGCGCGAACTGAAAATCCGATCGGTCGCTGAAAACTCGATTTTTGCCTGAAAAAACTGGTTTTTTGACAACCCTGCACATTTTTGTTCTTTTCAATTCAAAATTTTGAAAACGGTCTAGCTAGCTCGCCCGCGCCGAGACGCGTCTTCCGACACCTCAAACGTGCGGCTGGCTCGCATAGAACTTCTAAAAATTTTCAAATTTCTCTAAATTAATTCGCCAGTACTTACCTCAAAATCCACCTAAGGGAGCCCTGCTCAGACAAAAGTTGCAATATTTTTGTAACCAGAACAGCTATTTTGACACGGTTTTCTGCGGGAACGTTGTCCGGTGGGCTATTACTAGCATCCCGAAACGTTAAAACTGACCTACCTGAAAAATAATTTTTCAGTTCCAGTACTTGTGAATTTTTTACAAAATTTTTATACTTACCTATTTTTATTAGCACAACCCTACATCCGAATTTAATTCTGTCTGCGGAATCGAGTTTCCACCTGTCCAGCCCCGGATTCTCGGCGCTTTGCGCGAACTGAAAATCCGATCGGTCGCTGAAAACTCGATTTTTGCCTGAAAAAACTGGTTTTTTGACAACCCTGCACATTTTTGTTCTTTTCAATTCAAAATTTTGAAAACGGTCTAGCTAGCTCGCCCGCGCCGAGACGCGTCTTCCGACACCTCAAACGTGCGGCTGGCTCGCATAGAACTTCTAAAAATTTTCAAATTTCTCTAAATTAATTCGCCAGTACTTACCTCAAAATCCACCTAAGGGAGCCCTGCTCAGACAAAAGTTGCAATATTTTTGTAACCAGAACAGCTATTTTGACACGGTTTTCTGCGGGAACGTTGTCCGGTGGGCTATTACTAGCATCCCGAAACGTTAAAACTGACCTACCTGTAAAATAATTTTTCAGTTCCAGTACTTGTGAATTTTTTACAAAATTTTTATACTTACCTATTTTTATTAGCACAACCCTACATCCGAATTTAATTCTGTCTGCGGAATCGAGTTTCCACCTGTCCAGCCCCGGATTCTCGGCGCTTTGCGCGAACTGAAAATCCGATCGGTCGCTGAAAACTCGATTTTTGCCTGAAAAAACTGGTTTTTTGACAACCCTGCACATTTTTGTTCTTTTCAAAATTTTGAAAATGGTCTAGCTAGCTCGCCCGCGCCGAGACGCGTCTTCCGACACCTCAAACGTGCGGCTGGCTCGCATAGAACTTCTAAAAATTTTCAAATTTCTCTAAATTAATTCGCCAGTACTTACCTCAAAATCCACCTAAGGGAGCCCTGCTCAGACAAAAGTTGCAATATTTTTGTAACCAGAACAGCTATTTTGACACGGTTTTCTGCGGGAACGTTGTCCGGTGGGCTATTACTAGCATCCCGAAACGTTAAAACTGACCTACCTGAAAAATAATTTTTCAGTTCCAGTACTTGTGAATTTTTTACAAAAATTTTATACTTACCTATTTTTATTAGCACAACCCTACATCCGAATTTAATTCTGTCTGCGGAATCGAGTTTCCACCTGTCCAGCCCCGGATTCTCGGCGCTTTGCGCGAACTGAAAATCCGATCGGTCGCTGAAAACTCGATTTTTGCCTGAAAAAACTGGTTTTTTGACAACCCTGCACATTTTTGTTCTTTTCAAAATTTTGAAAACGGTCTAGCTAGCTCGCCCGCGCCGAGACGCGTCTTCCGACACCTCAAACGTGCGGCTGGCTCGCATAGAACTTCTAAAAATTTTCAAATTTCTCTAAATTAATTCGCCAGTACTTACCTCAAAATCCACCTAAGGGAGCCCTGCTCAGACAAAAGTTGCAATATTTTTGTAACCAGAACAGCTATTTTGACACGGTTTTCTGCGGGAACGTTGTCCGGTGGGCTATTACTAGCATCCCGAAACGTTAAAACTGACCTACCTGAAAAATAATTTTTCAGTTCCAGTACTTGTGAATTTTTTACAAAATTTTTATACTTACCTATTTTTATTAGCACAACCCTACATCCGAATTTAATTCTGTCTGCGGAATCGAGTTTCCACCTGTCCAGCCCCGGATTCTCGGCGCTTTGCGCGAACTGAAAATCCGATCGGTCGCTGAAAACTCGATTTTTGCCTGAAAAAACTGGTTTTTTGACAACCCTGCACATTTTTGTTCTTTTCAAAATTTTGAAAACGGTTTAGCTAGCTCGCCCGCGCCGAGACGCGTCTTCCGACACCTCAAACGTGCGGCTGGCTCGCATAGAACTTCTAAAAATTTTCAAATTTCTCTAAATTAATTCGCCAGTACTTACCTCAAAATCCACCTAAGGGAGCCCTGCTCAGACAAAAGTTGCAATATTTTTGTAACCAGAACAGCTATTTTGACACGGTTTTCTGCGGGAACGTTGTCCGGTGGGCTATTACTAGCATCCCGAAACGTTAAAACTGACCTACCTGAAAAATAATTTTTCAGTTCCAGTACTTGTGAATTTTTTACAAAATTTTTATACTTACCTATTTTTATTAGCACAACCCTACATCCGAATTTAATTCTGTCTGCGGAATCGAGTTTCCACCTGTCCAGCCCCGGATTCTCGGCGCTTTGCGCGAACTGAAAATCCGATCGGTCGCTGAAAACTCGATTTTTGCCTGAAAAAACTGGTTTTTTGACAACCCTGCACATTTTTGTTCTTTTCAATTCAAAATTTTGAAAACGGTCTAGCTAGCTCGCCCGCGCCGAGACGCGTCTTCCGACACCTCAAACGTGCGGCTGGCTCGCATAGAACTTCTAAAAATTTTCAAATTTCTCTAAATTAATTCGCCAGTACTTACCTCAAAATCCACCTAAGGGAGCCCTGCTCAGACAAAAGTTGCAATATTTTTGTAACCAGAACAGCTATTTTGACACGGTTTTCTGCGGGAACGTTGTCCGGTGGGCTATTACTAGCATCCCGAAACGTTAAAACTGACCTACCTGAAAAATAATTTTTCAGTTCCAGTACTTGTGAATTTTTTACAAAATTTTTATACTTACCTATTTTTATTAGCACAACCCTACATCCGAATTTAATTCTGTCTGCGGAATCGAGTTTCCACCTGTCCAGCCCCGGATTCTCGGCGCTTTGCGCGAACTGAAAATCCGATCGGTCGCTGAAAACTCGATTTTTGCCTGAAAAAACTGGTTTTTTGACAACCCTGCACATTTTTGTTCTTTTCAAAATTTTGAAAATGGTCTAGCTAGCTCGCCCGCGCCGAGACGCGTCTTCCGACACCTCAAACGTGCGGCTGGCTCGCATAGAACTTCTAAAAATTTTCAAATTTCTCTAAATTAATTCGCCAGTACTTACCTCAAAATCCACCTAAGGGAGCCCTGCTCAGACAAAAGTTGCAATATTTTTGTAACCAGAACAGCTATTTTGACACGGTTTTCTGCGGGAACGTTGTCCGGTGGGCTATTACTAGCATCCCGAAACGTTAAAACTGACCTACCTGAAAAATAATTTTTCAGTTCCAGTACTTGTGAATTTTTTACAAAAATTTTATACTTACCTATTTTTATTAGCACAACCCTACATCCGAATTTAATTCTGTCTGCGGAATCGAGTTTCCACCTGTCCAGCCCCGGATTCTCGGCGCTTTGCGCGAACTGAAAATCCGATCGGTCGCTGAAAACTCGATTTTTGCCTGAAAAAACTGGTTTTTTGACAACCCTGCACATTTTTGTTCTTTTCAAAATTTTGAAAACGGTCTAGCTAGCTCGCCCGCGCCGAGACGCGTCTTCCGACACCTCAAACGTGCGGCTGGCTCGCATAGAACTTCTAAAAATTTTCAAATTTCTCTAAATTAATTCGCCAGTACTTACCTCAAAATCCACCTAAGGGAGCCCTGCTCAGACAAAAGTTGCAATATTTTTGTAACCAGAACAGCTATTTTGACACGGTTTTCTGCGGGAACGTTGTCCGGTGGGCTATTACTAGCATCCCGAAACGTTAAAACTGACCTACCTGAAAAATTATTTTTCAGTTCCAGTACTTGTGAATTTTTTACAAAATTTTTATACTTACCTATTTTTATTAGCACAACCCTACATCCGAATTTAATTCTGTCTGCGGAATCGAGTTTCCACCTGTCCAGCCCCGGATTCTCGGCGCTTTGCGCGAACTGAAAATCCGATCGGTCGCTGAAAACTCGATTTTTGCCTGAAAAAACTGGTTTTTTGACAACCCTGCACATTTTTGTTCTTTTCAAAATTTTGAAAACGGTCTAGCTAGCTCGCCCGCGCCGAGACGCGTCTTCCGACACCTCAAACGTGCGGCTGGCTCGCATAGAACTTCTAAAAATTTTCAAATTTCTCTAAATTAATTCGCCAGTACTTACCTCAAAATCCACCTAAGGGAGCCCTGCTCAGACAAAAGTTGCAATATTTTTGTAACCAGAACAGCTATTTTGACACGGTTTTCTGCGGGAACGTTGTCCGGTGGGCTATTACTAGCATCCCGAAACGTTAAAACTGACCTACCTGAAAAATAATTTTTCAGTTCCAGTACTTGTGAATTTTTTACAAAATTTTTATACTTACCTATTTTTATTAGCACAACCCTACATCCGAATTTAATTCTGTCTGCGGAATCGAGTTTCCACCTGTCCAGCCCCGGATTCTCGGCGCTTTGCGCGAACTGAAAATCCGATCGGTCGCTGAAAACTCGATTTTTGCCTGAAAAAACTGGTTTTTTGACAACCCTGCACATTTTTGTTCTTTTCAATTCAAAATTTTGAAAACGGTCTAGCTAGCTCGCCCGCGCCGAGACGCGTCTTCCGACACCTCAAACGTGCGGCTGGCTCGCATAGAACTTCTAAAAATTTTCAAATTTCTCTAAATTAATTCGCCAGTACTTACCTCAAAATCCACCTAAGGGAGCCCTGCTCAGACAAAAGTTGCAATATTTTTGTAACCAGAACAGCTATTTTGACACGGTTTTCTGCGGGAACGTTGTCCGGTGGGCTATTACTAGCATCCCGAAACGTTAAAACTGACCTACCTGAAAAATAATTTTTCAGTTCCAGTACTTGTGAATTTTTTACAAAATTTTTATACTTACCTATTTTTATTAGCACAACCCTACATCCGAATTTAATTCTGTCTGCGGAATCGAGTTTCCACCTGTCCAGCCCCGGATTCTCGGCGCTTTGCGCGAACTGAAAATCCGATCGGTCGCTGAAAACTCGATTTTTGCCTGAAAAAACTGGTTTTTTGACAACCCTGCACATTTTTGTTCTTTTCAAAATTTTGAAAACGGTCTAGCTAGCTCGCCCGCGCCGAGACGCGTCTTCCGACACCTCAAACGTGCGGCTGGCTCGCATAGAACTTCTAAAAATTTTCAAATTTCTCTAAATTAATTCGCCAGTACTTACCTCAAAATCCACCTAAGGGAGCCCTGCTCAGACAAAAGTTGCAATATTTTTGTAACCAGAACAGCTATTTTGACACGGTTTTCTGCGGGAACGTTGTCCGGTGGGCTATTACTAGCATCCCGAAACGTTAAAACTGACCTACCTGAAAAATAATTTTTCAGTTCCAGTACTTGTGAATTTTTTACAAAATTTTTATACTTACCTATTTTTATTAGCACAACCCTACATCCGAATTTAATTCTGTCTGCGGAATCGAGTTTCCACCTGTCCAGCCCCGGATTCTCGGCGCTTTGCGCGAACTGAAAATCCGATCGGTCGCTGAAAACTCGATTTTTGCCTGAAAAAACTGGTTTTTTGACAACCCTGCACATTTTTGTTCTTTTCAAAATTTTGAAAACGGTCTAGCTAGCTCGCCCGCGCCGAGACGCGTCTTCCGACACCTCAAACGTGCGGCTGGCTCGCATAGAACTTCTAAAAATTTTCAAATTTCTCTAAATTAATTCGCAAGTACTTACCTCAAAATCCACCTAAGGGAGCCCTGCTCAGACAAAAGTTGCAATATTTTTGTAACCAGAACAGCTATTTTGACACGGTTTTCTGCGGGAACGTTGTCCGGTGGGCTATTACTAGCATCCCGAAACGTTAAAACTGACCTACCTGAAAAATAATTTTTCAGTTCCAGTACTTGTGAATTTTTTACAAAATTTTTATACTTACCTATTTTTATTAGCACAACCCTACATCCGAATTCAATTCTGTCTGCGGAATCGAGTTTCCACCTGTCCAGCCCCGGATTCTCGGCGCTTTGCGCGAACTGAAAATCCGATCGGTCGCTGAAAACTCGATTTTTGCCTGAAAAAACTGGTTTTTTGACAACCCTGCACATTTTTGTTCTTTTCAAAATTTTGAAAACGGTCTAGCTAGCTCGCCCGCGCCGAGACGCGTCTTCCGACACCTCAAACGTGCGGCTGGCTCGCATAGAACTTCTAAAAATTTTCAAATTTCTCTAAATTAATTAGGAGATTAAACGAACTTACCTGTAAGTGAAGTTCTATCTCAATTATACGAAGCTCCTTGTCCGAGACGGTTTACAGTGTAGTCACGGCATTATTTGCCGGCACTGCCACATATTTTAAAGCTAATCAAAGCAAAAAAATACTCTCTGCGTTTCTGAACGAACCTGTCAAACTCATTACGGTTTTTGTGCACGGCGCTGTCGCAACGCCTCCGTAAACAAAAATAGTTTTTTGTGTAATTACGTGAGCTTTAAGCATTAAAAATGATATTTAAAACGTCAAAATTAGCCTATTCAACTTTACATCTATTCAAGATAGTATTTCAACGACAAAAAAGTCGTAAAAAGCGAATTTGGTAATGGTAAGTTAGGTGAACATTTGTGTACCTACAACAAAAACAACAGTGAAAATGTTTGGCAGTTCCGGTGAGTTTTTATTACTTATTCATTTAAAATGCGAAGATAAGTATTACATCATTAGGAAATACGTAGAAAACATACTTTGGCGTTATGTTTACGTTTGTTGTGTTCCATTTATTTCCGTTTATATTACCGTTTATTGATTTATCGTTGACATATTGACTTCCGAAACGGAAACGGAACCGCGGGATCCGCATATGATGCAGCAAACCGAGTTAGGCGTTTGTGTGTGTGGTTACTGTAAAAGTGAAAACCTCAAAATTTTTAAACTTCAACCGAACTTTACCAAACACGTTCCACGAGATTTTTCAAAATTACATGCCAATCTGGTTTGCGATGGGAAAACGAAAAAATAAGGAGGAAGAAACTGAAAAAATCAGTCAAAAACTGAAAAAATAGCAGAAACGATTGAAGAGAAACGAGGAAATAGAAGAAGATGGACACCTTACACCAAAGGACTCTCCTCCTAGAGAGGGCTGCCTCGGTGGAATCACCAACTGCAGACATGGACTTGCCCTTGGAGATCTCAGGTACCTACCTAACATAATAATAACTACCTATTTAAATAGGCATTAAGCTTCAAACACATGGGTGTTTGTACATGGTTAGGTACTCTAATATGGTATTCCTTCCTATTGACTACACCAAATACTGGCCTAAGAGCTACCACTATAGTGGGTAGACATTGCTAGAATCAAATAGTGAGCTATCACATGCAGGGGATAGACATACTATTTCACATTATTCAATACTACACTTCAGAGCTATCACTTAGAGGATAGACAAACCAACAAAACTGAGTGCTATCACACAGAGGATAGACGGAGCAGAATATTTTAATCAGTAACTTACACTGCATATTAATCTTTCAGACAATGAAGAAGTGGCTGAACACATGGGTGTTTGTACATGGTTAGGTATTCTAATATGGTATTCCTTCCTATTGACTACACCAAATACTGGCCTAAGAGCTACCACTATAGTGGGTAGACATTGCTAGAATCAATTAGTGAGCTATCACATGCAGAGGATAGACATACTATTTCACATTATTCAATATTACACTTCAGAGCTATCACTTAGAGGATAGACAAACCAACAAAACTGAGTGCTATCACACAGAGGATAGACGGAGCAGAATATTTTATATCAGTAACTTACACTGCATATTAATCTTCCAGACAATGAAGAAGGGCTGAAGAACTTCTTCTTGCCCTGGGTCCTGAAGGTGCGGATACCAATGAGATAAGTGAACCAATCCATCCTCAGTTAGCATCAAGATGGAAAAATATTATGAGAGAAGGTTTGAAAAAAGAAACCAGGGAGGAAATCTCTAAAAAATATCCTGATCCTAAAAATTTTAACACCACAGCACCTTTATTAAACCCAGAAATAAAGGCAGTCATGTCAGATACTTCCATTAAAAGAGACAACAGACTCGTAATGAGGCAAAAAATGACTGACAAAGTTTTAACAGCTATAGGAAAGGCCATGACAAGTGTCATGAAGGGAAACTTCAACTCAAAACAGTTGATTGAGTACCTAAGCGATGCCGCAAAGATTACTACTGATATATATCATCAAAACTTGTCCTCAAGGAAGTACTTTGCACTCGCAGGCACCAGTTCACTTATAAAAGACGCCATCAAAAATGAAAAGTCAGACGAGATGCTATTTGGAAGTGCTTGCTCTGAGAAAATAAAATTAGCCCAAACAATTCAGAGAACTGGAGCCCAGATAAAAGAAAAACAGAAAAACTTCAGGAGCCCGCTGCCACCTCAACAGAAACCTCGCAGCGGGCAATACCAGTACCGTCAGCCTGCGAAGCCTTACCCAAGATCACAGAAGAAGAGGCAGCCGCAGCAGAGGAAACTTTCTCCACCACGCAAACAGCGTCACAATTAGAGGTACATGCAGAAAAAACTAGATTTTTCAATTCAAACTGGGAAAAAATTACAAATGATCCTATTATTTTGCAGTGGATTAATGGTTACAAAATACCTTTTGTTTCTGTTCCACCTCCAACTGAAGCCCACATGCAAAATTGGTCAGCAAATGATAGAATTGTTATTCAAAAAGAAATTAAAAAGCTGTCATTGGGTGCAATTTCTGAATGTTCACATACAAATAATCAATATATATCCCCAATTTTTGTTGTACCAAAACCAAATGGGACATACAGGTTTATACTCAATTTAAAGGGGCTCAATAAGTACATAGACACCCAATATTTTAAGTTAAAGGATTATAGAACAGCTTGCAAGCTAATTTCAAAAAATAGTTACATGACAAAAATTGATTTAAAAGATGCCTATTTCTCTATTCCCATTTCTAACCACTCCAAAAAATACCTTAGATTTAACTTTGAAAGCAATCTATACCAGTTCAATTGCTTACCCTTTGGATTATGTACTGCTCCATTGATATTCACAAATATTATGAAACCGATTGTTACATACCTTAGAGAAAAAGAAAACATAATAATGACATATTACTTAGATGACAGTTTATACATTAATAATTGCAAAAATGCATGTGTTCGAAATGTTAACTCAGCTAACAAATTATTTGAGAACTTAGGTTTTGTTGTAAATCATGAAAAAAGTATATTTAAACCTAGTCAGGCATGTGACTATTTAGGATTTACCATAGATTCCAGGGATCTAACTATTTCAGTACCTAAGGAGAAACAAGTGTCAATTCTTAAAAAGTTGCACAGCTTCAAAATAAAAAATGTCTGTAAAATTAGAGAGTTTTCCCAACTTTTAGGTTCTTTAACATCCATATGTCCTGCCGTCCCTTACGGCTGGGTATACACAAAGTTGGTAGAAAGAGAAAAGTACTTAGCATTGCAAGATTCCAATGAAAATAATGATGAAAAAATGTCCCTTATAAAAAATATTTATCCTGAGTTACAGTGGTGGATAGATAACAAACAATAAGAACTCAATCAAACAGTACTCATTCCAACTGGAAATTCATACCGATGCATCTCATACGGGCTGGGGTGCTGTCTGTGAAGGAAAAAAGGCTTCTGGGTCTTGGTCTTCCAAAGAGTTGGAATTTCACATCAACTATTTGGAATTAAAAGCTGCTTTTCTTGGACTTCAGTGCTTTGCAAAAAATTTTCTTAATTGTGAAATATTACTCAGAGTGGATAATACAACAGCTGTAGCTTATATTAACAAAATGGGGGGAGTAAAATTTAAACATCTTAATGATATTACAAGGGAACTATGGCAATGGTGTGAGAAAAGAAAAATTTGGATTTTCGCTTCATATATAAATACTAAAGAAAATTTTGAAGCAGATGTTGAGTCCAGGAAAGGAACCCCATCCTATGTATCAGCATCTTATCCTGGCTGCAGGGCTGCTATCAGCGAAGCATTTGTAAGGCGTGGAACTCCAAACTCCGCTCTTGGGATAATGCTAAATTCCCTTTCAAACAACACAATCAAGCAATATAACTGTTCTCTCAAGTCTTGGTGGAAGTTCTGTAACACTCATAATATTGAACCTTATCAAGGATCCATACCTTTTGTACTAAAATTTCTAAGTGACTGTTTTCATAAGGGAATGTCTTATGGTTCATTAAATACAACTAGATCTGCTCTCTCCATGTTAATGGGACCAAAAATTACTTCAGATGACAGATTAAAAAGATTTTTCAAAGGGGTATTTAGGCTGAAGCCTCCCAAACCAAAATACAGTGTTACATGGGATCCGGGTAAGGTCTTAGGTTATCTAGCATCCAAGTACCCGAATGAGAGTCTATCATTAGATATTTTAACAAGAAAACTAGTAACAATTCTGGCATTAACGTCAGGGCCAAACACTATCACTAATAAAAATTAAAAATATAACATTTTTAGCTGATGGAGTACAAATAAAAGTACCTGATAATATTAAAACTTCAAGTAAAAGTTCACTTCAACCCTGCTTACATTTAAAAAGCTATACTAGGAAATTAGAAATTTGCCCAGTACACACAATAAAGTCGTATTTAAATATAACTAAAGATATTAGAAAATAAATAAATAACCTAATAATTACATACAAAAAACCATACCATAGTGCCTCTTCTCAATCCTTAAGTAGATGGATAAAATTGACTTTAAATGAGGCAGGTATAGATACTTCTGTGTTTACTGCACACAGCACTAGACACGCTTCTACTTCAGCGGCCAGTAGGGCGGGTCTTAGCATAGATCTCATTAGAAGGATGGCAGGATGGTCAGGCACATCCTCAACCTTTGCTAGGTTTTATAATAGACCAGTAACAGAAGAGCCCCTAGCTTTTAGTAATGCTGTTTGCAATACTCATGTCTAGCTATCTATCTATCTACCTATATCTAGTACCCAATATTATTTTTGTACATGTTCATTGATAAAAAATTGAAATGTTTTGTAATTTCCAATAATTATTATTTTTAAATTACAACAGCCTTTCATTCACAACATGACTTTAAACATCTACACTGTAAACCGTCTCGGACAAGGAGAGAGTATAATTAGGAGATTAAACGAACTTACCTGTAAGTGAAGTTCTATCTCAATTATACGAAGCTCCTTGTCCGAGACGGGACTCCCTCCCAATGTTACTTCTTACCCTCCCTAAAAATATATATTTGTTGTTCATGAAATGTGCTTTAAACGAAATGAGTTTGACAGGTTCGTTCAGAAACGCAGAGAGTATTTTTTTGCTTTGATTAGCTTTAAAATATGTGGCAGTGCCGGCAAATAATGCCGTGACTACACTGTAAACCGTCTCGGACAAGGAGCTTCGTATAATTGAGATAGAACTTCACTTACAGGTAAGTTCGTTTAATCTCCTAATTAATTTAGAGAAATTTGAAAATTTTTAGAAGTTCTATGCGAGCCAGCCGCACGTTTGAGGTGTCGGAAGACGCGTCTCGGCGCGGGCGAGCTAGCTAGACCGTTTTCAAAATTTTGAAAAGAACAAAAATGTGCAGGGTTGTCAAAAAACCAGTTTTTTCAGGCAAAAATCGAGTTTTCAGCGACCGATCGGATTTTCAGTTCGCGCAAAGCGCCGAGAATCCGGGGCTGGACAGGTGGAAACTCGATTCCGCAGACAGAATTGAATTCGGATGTAGGGTTGTGCTAATAAAAATAGGTAAGTATAAAAATTTTGTAAAAAATTCACAAGTACTGGAACTGAAAAATTATTTTTCAGGTAGGTCAGTTTTAACGTTTCGGGATGCTAGTAATAGCCCACCGGACAACGTTCCCGCAGAAAATCGCCAGTACTTACCTCAAAATCCACCTAAGGGAGCCCTGCTCAGACAAAAGTTGCAATATTTTTGTAACCAGAACAGCTATTTTGACACGGTTTTCTGCGGGAACGTTGTCCGGTGGGCTATTACTAGCATCCCGAAACGTTAAAACTGACCTACCTGAAAAATAATTTTTCAGTTCCAGTACTTGTGAATTTTTTACAAAATTTTTATACTTACCTATTTTTATTAGCACAACCCTACATCCGAATTTAATTCTGTCTGCGGAATCGAGTTTCCACCTGTCCAGCCCCGGATTCTCGGCGCTTTGCGCGAACTGAAAATCCGATCGGTCGCTGAAAACTCGATTTTTGCCTGAAAAAACTGGTTTTTTGACAACCCTGCACATTTTTGTTCTTTTCAAAATTTTGAAAACGGTCTAGCTAGCTCGCCCGCGCCGAGACGCGTCTTCCGACACCTCAAACGTGCGGCTGGCTCGCATAGAACTTCTAAAAATTTTCAAATTTCTCTAAATTAATTCGCCAGTACTTACCTCAAAATCCACCTAAGGGAGCCCTGCTCAGACAAAAGTTGCAATATTTTTGTAACCAGAACAGCTATTTTGACACGGTTTTCTGCGGGAACGTTGTCCGGTGGGCTATTACTAGCATCCCGAAACGTTAAAACTGACCTACCTGAAAAATAATTTTTCAGTTCCAGTACTTGTGAATTTTTTACAAAATTTTTATACTTACCTATTTTTATTAGCACAACCCTACATCCGAATTTAATTCTGTCTGCGGAATCGAGTTTCCACCTGTCCAGCCCCGGATTCTCGGCGCTTTGCGCGAACTGAAAATCCGATCGGTCGCTGAAAACTCGATTTTTGCCTGAAAAAACTGGTTTTTTGACAACCCTGCACATTTTTGTTCTTTTCAAAATTTTGAAAACGGTCTAGCTAGCTCGCCCGCGCCGAGACGCGTCTTCCGACACCTCAAACGTGCGGCTGGCTCGCATAGAACTTCTAAAAATTTTCAAATTTCTCTAAATTAATTCGCCAGTACTTACCTCAAAATCCACCTAAGGGAGCCCTGCTCAGACAAAAGTTGCAATATTTTTGTAACCAGAACAGCTATTTTGACACGGTTTTCTGCGGGAACGTTGTCCGGTGGGCTATTACTAGCATCCCGAAACGTTAAAACTGACCTACCTGAAAAATAATTTTTCAGTTCCAGTACTTGTGAATTTTTTACAAAATTTTTATACTTACCTATTTTTATTAGCACAACCCTACATCCGAATTTAATTCTGTCTGCGGAATCGAGTTTCCACCTGTCCAGCCCCGGATTCTCGGCGCTTTGCGCGAACTGAAAATCCGATCGGTCGCTGAAAACTCGATTTTTGCCTGAAAAAACTGGTTTTTTGACAACCCTGCACATTTTTGTTCTTTTCAAAATTTTGAAAACGGTCTAGCTAGCTCGCCCGCGCCGAGACGCGTCTTCCGACACCTCAAACGTGCGGCTGGCTCGCATAGAACTTCTAAAAATTTTCAAATTTCTCTAAATTAATTCGCAAGTACTTACCTCAAAATCCACCTAAGGGAGCCCTGCTCAGACAAAAGTTGCAATATTTTTGTAACCAGAACAGCTATTTTGACACGGTTTTCTGCGGGAACGTTGTCCGGTGGGCTATTACTAGCATCCCGAAACGTTAAAACTGACCTACCTGAAAAATAATTTTTCAGTTCCAGTACTTGTGAATTTTTTACAAAATTTTTATACTTACCTATTTTTATTAGCACAACCCTACATCCGAATTCAATTCTGTCTGCGGAATCGAGTTTCCACCTGTCCAGCCCCGGATTCTCGGCGCTTTGCGCGAACTGAAAATCCGATCGGTCGCTGAAAACTCGATTTTTGCCTGAAAAAACTGGTTTTTTGACAACCCTGCACATTTTTGTTCTTTTCAAAATTTTGAAAACGGTCTAGCTAGCTCGCCCGCGCCGAGACGCGTCTTCCGACACCTCAAACGTGCGGCTGGCTCGCATAGAACTTCTAAAAATTTTCAAATTTCTCTAAATTAATTCGCCAGTACTTACCTCAAAATCCACCTAAGGGAGCCCTGCTCAGACAAAAGTTGCAATATTTTTGTAACCAGAACAGCTATTTTGACACGGTTTTCTGCGGGAACGTTGTCCGGTGGGCTATTACTAGCATCCCGAAACGTTAAAACTGACCTACCTGAAAAATAATTTTTCAGTTCCAGTACTTGTGAATTTTTTACAAAATTTTTATACTTACCTATTTTTATTAGCACAACCCTACATCCGAATTTAATTCTGTCTGCGGAATCGAGTTTCCACCTGTCCAGCCCCGGATTCTCGGCGCTTTGCGCGAACTGAAAATCCGATCGGTCGCTGAAAACTCGATTTTTGCCTGAAAAAACTGGTTTTTTGACAACCCTGCACATTTTTGTTCTTTTCAAAATTTTGAAAACGGTCTAGCTAGCTCGCCCGCGCCGAGACGCGTCTTCCGACACCTCAAACGTGCGGCTGGCTCGCATAGAACTTCTAAAAATTTTCAAATTTCTCTAAATTAATTCGCCAGTACTTACCTCAAAATCCACCTAAGGGAGCCCTGCTCAGACAAAAGTTGCAATATTTTTGTAACCAGAACAGCTATTTTGACACGGTTTTCTGCGGGAACGTTGTCCGGTGGGCTATTACTAGCATCCCGAAACGTTAAAACTGACCTACCTGAAAAATAATTTTTCAGTTCCAGTACTTGTGAATTTTTTACAAAATTTTTATACTTACCTATTTTTATTAGCACAACCCTACATCCGAATTTAATTCTGTCTGCGGAATCGAGTTTCCACCTGTCCAGCCCCGGATTCTCGGCGCTTTGCGCGAACTGAAAATCCGATCGGTCGCTGAAAACTCGATTTTTGCCTGAAAAAACTGGTTTTTTGACAACCCTGCACATTTTTGTTCTTTTCAAAATTTTGAAAACGGTCTAGCTAGCTCGCCCGCGCCGAGACGCGTCTTCCGACACCTCAAACGTGCGGCTGGCTCGCATAGAACTTCTAAAAATTTTCAAATTTCTCTAAATTAATTCGCAAGTACTTACCTCAAAATCCACCTAAGGGAGCCCTGCTCAGACAAAAGTTGCAATATTTTTGTAACCAGAACAGCTATTTTGACACGGTTTTCTGCGGGAACGTTGTCCGGTGGGCTATTACTAGCATCCCGAAACGTTAAAACTGACCTACCTGAAAAATAATTTTTCAGTTCCAGTACTTGTGAATTTTTTACAAAATTTTTATACTTACCTATTTTTATTAGCACAACCCTACATCCGAATTCAATTCTGTCTGCGGAATCGAGTTTCCACCTGTCCAGCCCCGGATTCTCGGCGCTTTGCGCGAACTGAAAATCCGATCGGTCGCTGAAAACTCGATTTTTGCCTGAAAAAACTGGTTTTTTGACAACCCTGCACATTTTTGTTCTTTTCAAAATTTTGAAAACGGTCTAGCTAGCTCGCCCGCGCCGAGACGCGTCTTCCGACACCTCAAACGTGCGGCTGGCTCGCATAGAACTTCTAAAAATTTTCAAATTTCTCTAAATTAATTCGCCAGTACTTACCTCAAAATCCACCTAAGGGAGCCCTGCTCAGACAAAAGTTGCAATATTTTTGTAACCAGAACAGCTATTTTGACACGGTTTTCTGCGGGAACGTTGTCCGGTGGGCTATTACTAGCATCCCGAAACGTTAAAACTGACCTACCTGAAAAATAATTTTTCAGTTCCAGTACTTGTGAATTTTTTACAAAATTTTTATACTTACCTATTTTTATTAGCACAACCCTACATCCGAATTTAATTCTGTCTGCGGAATCGAGTTTCCACCTGTCCAGCCCCGGATTCTCGGCGCTTTGCGCGAACTGAAAATCCGATCGGTCGCTGAAAACTCGATTTTTGCCTGAAAAAACTGGTTTTTTGACAACCCTGCACATTTTTGTTCTTTTCAAAATTTTGAAAACGGTCTAGCTAGCTCGCCCGCGCCGAGACGCGTCTTCCGACACCTCAAACGTGCGGCTGGCTCGCATAGAACTTCTAAAAATTTTCAAATTTCTCTAAATTAATTCGCCAGTACTTACCTCAAAATCCACCTAAGGGAGCCCTGCTCAGACAAAAGTTGCAATATTTTTGTAACCAGAACAGCTATTTTGACACGGTTTTCTGCGGGAACGTTGTCCGGTGGGCTATTACTAGCATCCCGAAACGTTAAAACTGACCTACCTGAAAAATAATTTTTCAGTTCCAGTACTTGTGAATTTTTTACAAAATTTTTATACTTACCTATTTTTATTAGCACAACCCTACATCCGAATTTAATTCTGTCTGCGGAATCGAGTTTCCACCTGTCCAGCCCCGGATTCTCGGCGCTTTGCGCGAACTGAAAATCCGATCGGTCGCTGAAAACTCGATTTTTGCCTGAAAAAACTGGTTTTTTGACAACCCTGCACATTTTTGTTCTTTTCAAAATTTTGAAAACGGTCTAGCTAGCTCGCCCGCGCCGAGACGCGTCTTCCGACACCTCAAACGTGCGGCTGGCTCGCATAGAACTTCTAAAAATTTTCAAATTTCTCTAAATTAATTCGCCAGTACTTACCTCAAAATCCACCTAAGGGAGCCCTGCTCAGACAAAAGTTGCAATATTTTTGTAACCAGAACAGCTATTTTGACACGGTTTTCTGCGGGAACGTTGTCCGGTGGGCTATTACTAGCATCCCGAAACGTTAAAACTGACCTACCTGAAAAATAATTTTTCAGTTCCAGTACTTGTGAATTTTTTACAAAATTTTTATACTTACCTATTTTTATTAGCACAACCCTACATCCGAATTTAATTCTGTCTGCGGAATCGAGTTTCCACCTGTCCAGCCCCGGATTCTCGGCGCTTTGCGCGAACTGAAAATCCGATCGGTCGCTGAAAACTCGATTTTTGCCTGAAAAAACTGGTTTTTTGACAACCCTGCACATTTTTGTTCTTTTCAAAATTTTGAAAACGGTCTAGCTAGCTCGCCCGCGCCGAGACGCGTCTTCCGACACCTCAAACGTGCGGCTGGCTCGCATAGAACTTCTAAAAATTTTCAAATTTCTCTAAATTAATTCGCCAGTACTTACCTCAAAATCCACCTAAGGGAGCCCTGCTCAGACAAAAGTTGCAATATTTTTGTAACCAGAACAGCTATTTTGACACGGTTTTCTGCGGGAACGTTGTCCGGTGGGCTATTACTAGCATCCCGAAACGTTAAAACTGACCTACCTGAAAAATAATTTTTCAGTTCCAGTACTTGTGAATTTTTTACAAAATTTTTATACTTACCTATTTTTATTAGCACAACCCTACATCCGAATTTAATTCTGTCTGCGGAATCGAGTTTCCACCTGTCCAGCCCCGGATTCTCGGCGCTTTGCGCGAACTGAAAATCCGATCGGTCGCTGAAAACTCGATTTTTGCCTGAAAAAACTGGTTTTTTGACAACCCTGCACATTTTTGTTCTTTTCAAAATTTTGAAAACGGTCTAGCTAGCTCGCCCGCGCCGAGACGCGTCTTCCGACACCTCAAACGTGCGGCTGGCTCGCATAGAACTTCTAAAAATTTTCAAATTTCTCTAAATTAATTCGCCAGTACTTACCTCAAAATCCACCTAAGGGAGCCCTGCTCAGACAAAAGTTGCAATATTTTTGTAACCAGAACAGCTATTTTGACACGGTTTTCTGCGGGAACGTTGTCCGGTGGGCTATTACTAGCATCCCGAAACGTTAAAACTGACCTACCTGAAAAATAATTTTTCAGTTCCAGTACTTGTGAATTTTTTACAAAATTTTTATACTTACCTATTTTTATTAGCACAACCCTACATCCGAATTTAATTCTGTCTGCGGAATCGAGTTTCCACCTGTCCAGCCCCGGATTCTCGGCGCTTTGCGCGAACTGAAAATCCGATCGGTCGCTGAAAACTCGATTTTTGCCTGAAAAAACTGGTTTTTTGACAACCCTGCACATTTTTGTTCTTTTCAAAATTTTGAAAACGGTCTAGCTAGCTCGCCCGCGCCGAGACGCGTCTTCCGACACCTCAAACGTGCGGCTGGCTCGCATAGAACTTCTAAAAATTTTCAAATTTCTCTAAATTAATTCGCCAGTACTTACCTCAAAATCCACCTAAGGGAGCCCTGCTCAGACAAAAGTTGCAATATTTTTGTAACCAGAACAGCTATTTTGACACGGTTTTCTGCGGGAACGTTGTCCGGTGGGCTATTACTAGCATCCCGAAACGTTAAAACTGACCTACCTGAAAAATAATTTTTCAGTTCCAGTACTTGTGAATTTTTTACAAAATTTTTATACTTACCTATTTTTATTAGCACAACCCTACATCCGAATTTAATTCTGTCTGCGGAATCGAGTTTCCACCTGTCCAGCCCCGGATTCTCGGCGCTTTGCGCGAACTGAAAATCCGATCGGTCGCTGAAAACTCGATTTTTGCCTGAAAAAACTGGTTTTTTGACAACCCTGCACATTTTTGTTCTTTTCAAAATTTTGAAAACGGTCTAGCTAGCTCGCCCGCGCCGAGACGCGTCTTCCGACACCTCAAACGTGCGGCTGGCTCGCATAGAACTTCTAAAAATTTTCAAATTTCTCTAAATTAATTCGCCAGTACTTACCTCAAAATCCACCTAAGGGAGCCCTGCTCAGACAAAAGTTGCAATATTTTTGTAACCAGAACAGCTATTTTGACACGGTTTTCTGCGGGAACGTTGTCCGGTGGGCTATTACTAGCATCCCGAAACGTTAAAACTGACCTACCTGAAAAATAATTTTTCAGTTCCAGTACTTGTGAATTTTTTACAAAATTTTTATACTTACCTATTTTTATTAGCACAACCCTACATCCGAATTTAATTCTGTCTGCGGAATCGAGTTTCCACCTGTCCAGCCCCGGATTCTCGGCGCTTTGCGCGAACTGAAAATCCGATCGGTCGCTGAAAACTCGATTTTTGCCTGAAAAAACTGGTTTTTTGACAACCCTGCACATTTTTGTTCTTTTCAAAATTTTGAAAACGGTCTAGCTAGCTCGCCCGCGCCGAGACGCGTCTTCCGACACCTCAAACGTGCGGCTGGCTCGCATAGAACTTCTAAAAATTTTCAAATTTCTCTAAATTAATTCGCCAGTACTTACCTCAAAATCCACCTAAGGGAGCCCTGCTCAGACAAAAGTTGCAATATTTTTGTAACCAGAACAGCTATTTTGACACGGTTTTCTGCGGGAACGTTGTCCGGTGGGCTATTACTAGCATCCCGAAACGTTAAAACTGACCTACCTGAAAAATAATTTTTCAGTTCCAGTACTTGTGAATTTTTTACAAAATTTTTATACTTACCTATTTTTATTAGCACAACCCTACATCCGAATTTAATTCTGTCTGCGGAATCGAGTTTCCACCTGTCCAGCCCCGGATTCTCGGCGCTTTGCGCGAACTGAAAATCCGATCGGTCGCTGAAAACTCGATTTTTGCCTGAAAAAACTGGTTTTTTGACAACCCTGCACATTTTTGTTCTTTTCAAAATTTTGAAAACGGTCTAGCTAGCTCGCCCGCGCCGAGACGCGTCTTCCGACACCTCAAACGTGCGGCTGGCTCGCATAGAACTTCTAAAAATTTTCAAATTTCTCTAAATTAATTCGCCAGTACTTACCTCAAAATCCACCTAAGGGAGCCCTGCTCAGACAAAAGTTGCAATATTTTTGTAACCAGAACAGCTATTTTGACACGGTTTTCTGCGGGAACGTTGTCCGGTGGGCTATTACTAGCATCCCGAAACGTTAAAACTGACCTACCTGAAAAATAATTTTTCAGTTCCAGTACTTGTGAATTTTTTACAAAATTTTTATACTTACCTATTTTTATTAGCACAACCCTACATCCGAATTTAATTCTGTCTGCGGAATCGAGTTTCCACCTGTCCAGCCCCGGATTCTCGGCGCTTTGCGCGAACTGAAAATCCGATCGGTCGCTGAAAACTCGATTTTTGCCTGAAAAAACTGGTTTTTTGACAACCCTGCACATTTTTGTTCTTTTCAAAATTTTGAAAACGGTCTAGCTAGCTCGCCCGCGCCGAGACGCGTCTTCCGACACCTCAAACGTGCGGCTGGCTCGCATAGAACTTCTAAAAATTTTCAAATTTCTCTAAATTAATTCGCCAGTACTTACCTCAAAATCCACCTAAGGGAGCCC
>CATNUG010000030.1:0-100107 GCA_950371165.1 Lacanobia oleracea
TGTTCTATTTGCGGAATCGAGTTTCCACCTGTCTAACCTCGGTTTTCGGGCGCTTTGCGCGAACTGAAAATCCGATCGGTCGCTGAAAACTCGATTTTTTCCTGAAAAAAGTGGTTTTTTGACCACCGTGCACATTTTTGCTCTTTTCAAAATTCTGAAAACGGTCTAGCTAGCTCGCCCGCGCCGAGACGCGTCTTCCGACACCTCAAACGTGCGGCTGGCTCGCATAGAACCGCGAAAAATTTAAAACATTCCTTTTTAGCATTTCACCAAAATCCACCTAAGGAAGCCCCGTTCAGACAAAAATTGCAATATCTTTATAACCAGGATAGATATTTTGACACAGTTTTCAGCTGTTACGTTGTCGGATAGGTCTCCCTTAACGTTTTGACTAATTTTTATTGACCTACCCTGAAATTAAATTTCAGTCCTAGTACTTAGGCAATTTTTGTGAAAATTTTAATACTTACCAACCTTTATCTAGTATACCCCTTAAGTAATTTCTGTTCTATTTGCGGAATCGAGTTTCCACCTGTCTAACCTCGGTTTTCGGGCGCTTTGCGCGAACTGAAAATCCGATCGGTCGCTGAAAACTCGATTTTTTCCTGAAAAAAGTGGTTTTTTTGACCACCGTGCACATTTTTGCTCTTTTCAAAATTCTGAAAACGGTCTAGCTAGCTCGCCCGCGCCGAGACGCGTCTTCCGACACCTCAAACGTGCGGCTGGCTCGCATAGAACCGCGAAAAATTTAAAACATTCCTTTTTAGCATTTCACCAAAATCCACCTAAGGAAGCCCCGTTCAGACAAAAATTGCAATATCTTTATAACCAGGATAGATATTTTGACACAGTTTTCAGCTGTTACGTTGTCGGATAGGTCTCCCTTAACGTTTTGACTAATTTTTATTGACCTACCCTGAAATTAAATTTCAGTCCTAGTACTTAGGCAATTTTTGTGAAAATTTTAATACTTACCAACCTTTATCTAGTATACCCCTTAAGTAATTTCTGTTCTATTTGCGGAATCGAGTTTCCACCTGTCTAACCTCGGTTTTCGGGCGCTTTGCGCGAACTGAAAATCCGATCGGTCGCTGAAAACTCGATTTTTCCTGAAAAAAGTGGTTTTTTGACCACCGTGCACATTTTTGCTCTTTTCAAAATTCTGAAAACGGTCTAGCTACTCGCCCGCGCCGAGACGCGTCTTCCGACACCTCAAACGTGCGGCTGGCTCGCATAGAACCGCGAAAATTTAAAACATTCCTTTTTAGCATTTCACCAAAATCCACCTAAGGAAGCCCCGTTCAGACAAAAATTGCAATATCTTTATAACCAGGATAGATATTTTGACACAGTTTTCAGCTGTTACGTTGTCGGATAGGTCTCCCTTAACGTTTTGACTAATTTTTATTGACCTACCCTGAAATTAAATTTCAGTCCTAGTACTTAGGCAATTTTTGTGAAAATTTTAATACTTACCAACCTTTATCTAGTATACCCCTTAAGTAATTTCTGTTCTATTTGCGGAATCGAGTTTCCACCTGTCTAACCTCGGTTTTCGGGCGCTTTGCGCGAACTGAAAATCCGATCGGTCGCTGAAAACTCGATTTTTTCCTGAAAAAAGTGGTTTTTTGACCACCGTGCACATTTTTGCTCTTTTCAAAATTCTGAAAACGGTCTAGCTAGCTCGCCCGCGCCGAGACGCGTCTTCCGACACCTCAAACGTGCGGCTGGCTCGCATAGAACCGCGAAAAATTTAAAACATTCCTTTTTAGCATTTCACCAAAATCCACCTAAGGAAGCCCCGTTCAGACAAAAATTGCAATATCTTTATAACCAGGATAGATATTTTGACACAGTTTTCAGCTGTTACGTTGTCGGATAGGTCTCCCTTAACGTTTTGACTAATTTTTATTGACCTACCCTGAAATTAAATTTCAGTCCTAGTACTTAGGCAATTTTTGTGAAAATTTTAATACTTACCAACCTTTATCTAGTATACCCCTTAAGTAATTTCTGTTCTATTTGCGGAATCGAGTTTCCACCTGTCTAACCTCGGTTTTCGGGCGCTTTGCGCGAACTGAAAATCCGATCGGTCGCTGAAAACTCGATTTTTTCCTGAAAAAAGTGGTTTTTTGACCACCGTGCACATTTTTGCTCTTTTCAAAATTCTGAAAACGGTCTAGCTAGCTCGCCCGCGCCGAGACGCGTCTTCCGACACCTCAAACGTGCGGCTGGCTCGCATAGAACCGCGAAAAATTTAAAACATTCCTTTTTAGCATTTCACCAAAATCCACCTAAGGAAGCCCCGTTCAGACAAAAATTGCAATATCTTTATAACCAGGATAGATATTTTGACACAGTTTTCAGCTGTTACGTTGTCGGATAGGTCTCCCTTAACGTTTTGACTAATTTTTATTGACCTACCCTGAAATTAAATTTCAGTCCTAGTACTTAGGCAATTTTTGTGAAAATTTTAATACTTACCAACCTTTATCTAGTATACCCCTTAAGTAATTTCTGTTCTATTTGCGGAATCGAGTTTCCACCTGTCTAACCTCGGTTTTCGGGCGCTTTGCGCGAACTGAAAATCCGATCGGTCGCTGAAAACTCGATTTTTTCCTGAAAAAAGTGGTTTTTTGACCACCGTGCACATTTTTGCTCTTTTCAAAATTCTGAAAACGGTCTAGCTAGCTCGCCCGCGCCGAGACGCGTCTTCCGACACCTCAAACGTGCGGCTGGCTCGCATAGAACCGCGAAAAATTTAAACATTCCTTTTTAGCATTTCACCAAAATCCACCTAAGGAAGCCCCGTTCAGACAAAAATTGCAATATCTTTATAACCAGGATAGATATTTTGACACAGTTTTCAGCTGTTACGTTGTCGGATAGGTCTCCCTTAACGTTTTGACTAATTTTTATTGACCTACCCTGAAATTAAATTTCAGTCCTAGTACTTAGGCAATTTTTGTGAAAATTTTAATACTTACCAACCTTTATCTAGTATACCCCTTAAGTAATTTCTGTTCTATTTGCGGAATCGAGTTTCCACCTGTCTAACCTCGGTTTTCGGGCGCTTTGCGCGAACTGAAAATCCGATCGGTCGCTGAAAACTCGATTTTTTCCTGAAAAAAGTGGTTTTTTGACCACCGTGCACATTTTTGCTCTTTTCAAAATTCTGAAAACGGTCTAGCTAGCTCGCCCGCGCCGAGACGCGTCTTCCGACACCTCAAACGTGCGGCTGGCTCGCATAGAACCGCGAAAAATTTAAAACATTCCTTTTTAGCATTTCACCAAAATCCACCTAAGGAAGCCCCGTTCAGACAAAAATTGCAATATCTTTATAACCAGGATAGATATTTTGACACAGTTTTCAGCTGTTACGTTGTCGGATAGGTCTCCCTTAACGTTTTGACTAATTTTTATTGACCTACCCTGAAATTAAATTTCAGTCCTAGTACTTAGGCAATTTTGTGAAAATTTTAATACTTACCAACCTTTATCTAGTATACCCCTTAAGTAATTTCTGTTCTATTTGCGGAATCGAGTTTCCACCTGTCTAACCTCGGTTTTCGGGCGCTTTGCGCGAACTGAAAATCCGATCGGTCGCTGAAAACTCGATTTTTTCCTGAAAAAAGTGGTTTTTTGACCACCGTGCACATTTTTGCTCTTTTCAAAATTCTGAAAACGGTCTAGCTAGCTCGCCCGCGCCGAGACGCGTCTTCCGACACCTCAAACGTGCGGCTGGCTCGCATAGAACCGCGAAAAATTTAAAACATTCCTTTTTAGCATTTCACCAAAATCCACCTAAGGAAGCCCCGTTCAGACAAAAATTGCAATATCTTTATAACCAGGATAGATATTTTGACACAGTTTTCAGCTGTTACGTTGTCGGATAGGTCTCCCTTAACGTTTTGACTAATTTTTATTGACCTACCCTGAAATTAAATTTCAGTCCTAGTACTTAGGCAATTTTTGTGAAAATTTTAATACTTACCAACCTTTATCTAGTATACCCCTTAAGTAATTTCTGTTCTATTTGCGGAATCGAGTTTCCACCTGTCTAACCTCGGTTTTCGGGCGCTTTGCGCGAACTGAAAATCCGATCGGTCGCTGAAAACTCGATTTTTTCCTGAAAAAAGTGGTTTTTTGACCACCGTGCACATTTTTGCTCTTTTCAAAATTCTGAAAACGGTCTAGCTAGCTCGCCCGCGCCGAGACGCGTCTTCCGACACCTCAAACGTGCGGCTGGCTCGCATAGAACCGCGAAAAATTTAAAACATTCCTTTTTAGCATTTCACCAAAATCCACCTAAGGAAGCCCCGTTCAGACAAAAATTGCAATATCTTTATAACCAGGATAGATATTTTGACACAGTTTTCAGCTGTTACGTTGTCGGATAGGTCTCCTTAACGTTTTGACTAATTTTTATTGACCTACCCTGAAATTAAATTTCAGTCCTAGTACTTAGGCAATTTTTGTGAAATTTTAATACTTACCAACCTTTATCTAGTATACCCCTTAAGTAATTTCTGTTCTATTTGCGGAATCGAGTTTCCACCTGTCTAACCTCGGTTTTCGGGCGCTTTGCGCGAACTGAAAATCCGATCGGTCGCTGAAAACTCGATTTTTTCCTGAAAAAAGTGGTTTTTTGACCACCGTGCACATTTTTGCTCTTTTCAAAATTCTGAAAACGGTCTAGCTAGCTCGCCCGCGCCGAGACGCGTCTTCCGACACCTCAAACGTGCGGCTGGCTCGCATAGAACCGCGAAAAATTTAAAACATTCCTTTTTAGCATTTCACCAAAATCCACCTAAGGAAGCCCCGTTCAGACAAAAATTGCAATATCTTTATAACCAGGATAGATATTTTGACACAGTTTTCAGCTGTTACGTTGTCGGATAGGTCTCCCTTAACGTTTTGACTAATTTTTATTGACCTACCCTGAAATTAAATTTCAGTCCTAGTACTTAGGCAATTTTTGTGAAAATTTTAATACTTACCAACCTTTATCTAGTATACCCCTTAAGTAATTTCTGTTCTATTTGCGGAATCGAGTTTCCACCTGTCTAACCTCGGTTTTCGGGCGCTTTGCGCGAACTGAAAATCCGATCGGTCGCTGAAAACTCGATTTTTTCCTGAAAAAAGTGGTTTTTTGACCACCGTGCACATTTTTGCTCTTTTCAAAATTCTGAAAACGGTCTAGCTAGCTCGCCCGCGCCGAGACGCGTCTTCCGACACCTCAAACGTGCGGCTGGCTCGCATAGAACCGCGAAAAATTTAAAACATTCCTTTTTAGCATTTCACCAAAATCCACCTAAGGAAGCCCCGTTCAGACAAAAATTGCAATATCTTTATAACCAGGATAGATATTTTGACACAGTTTTCAGCTGTTACGTTGTCGGATAGGTCTCCCTTAACGTTTTGACTAATTTTATTGACCTACCCTGAAATTAAATTTCAGTCCTAGTACTTAGGCAATTTTTGTGAAAATTTTAATACTTACCAACCTTTATCTAGTATACCCCTTAAGTAATTTCTGTTCTATTTGCGGAATCGAGTTTCCACCTGTCTAACCTCGGTTTTCGGGCGCTTTGCGCGAACTGAAAATCCGATCGGTCGCTGAAAACTCGATTTTTTCCTGAAAAAAGTGGTTTTTTGACCACCGTGCACATTTTTGCTCTTTTCAAAATTCTGAAAACGGTCTAGCTAGCTCGCCCGCGCCGAGACGCGTCTTCCGACACCTCAAACGTGCGGCTGGCTCGCATAGAACCGCGAAAAATTTAAAACATTCCTTTTTAGCATTTCACCAAAATCCACCTAAGGAAGCCCCGTTCAGACAAAAATTGCAATATCTTTATAACCAGGATAGATATTTTGACACAGTTTTCAGCTGTTACGTTGTCGGATAGGTCTCCCTTAACGTTTTGACTAATTTTTATTGACCTACCCTGAAATTAAATTTCAGTCCTAGTACTTAGGCAATTTTTGTGAAAATTTTAATACTTACCAACCTTTATCTAGTATACCCCTTAAGTAATTTCGTTCTATTTGCGGAATCGAGTTTCCACCTGTCTAACCTCGGTTTTCGGGCGCTTTGCGCGAACTGAAAATCCGATCGGTCGCTGAAAACTCGATTTTTTCCTGAAAAAAGTGGTTTTTTGACCACCGTGCACATTTTTGCTCTTTTCAAAATTCTGAAAACGGTCTAGCTAGCTCGCCCGCGCCGAGACGCGTCTTCCGACACCTCAAACGTGCGGCTGGCTCGCATAGAACCGCGAAAAATTTAAAACATTCCTTTTTAGCATTTCACCAAAATCCACCTAAGGAAGCCCCGTTCAGACAAAAATTGCAATATCTTTATAACCAGGATAGATATTTTGACACAGTTTTCAGCTGTTACGTTGTCGGATAGGTCTCCCTTAACGTTTTGACTAATTTTTATTGACCTACCCTGAAATTAAATTTCAGTCCTAGTACTTAGGCAATTTTTGTGAAAATTTTAATACTTACCAACCTTTATCTAGTATACCCCTTAAGTAATTTCTGTTCTATTTGCGGAATCGAGTTTCCACCTGTCTAACCTCGGTTTTCGGGCGCTTTGCGCGAACTGAAAATCCGATCGGTCGCTGAAAACTCGATTTTTTCCTGAAAAAAGTGGTTTTTTGACCACCGTGCACATTTTTGCTCTTTTCAAAATTCTGAAAACGGTCTAGCTAGCTCGCCCGCGCCGAGACGCGTCTTCCGACACCTCAAACGTGCGGCTGGCTCGCATAGAACCGCGAAAAATTTAAAACATTCCTTTTTAGCATTTCACCAAAATCCACCTAAGGAAGCCCCGTTCAGACAAAAATTGCAATATCTTTATAACCAGGATAGATATTTTGACACAGTTTTCAGCTGTTACGTTGTCGGATAGGTCTCCCTTAACGTTTTGACTAATTTTTATTGACCTACCCTGAAATTAAATTTCAGTCCTAGTACTTAGGCAATTTTTGTGAAAATTTTAATACTTACCAACCTTTATCTAGTATACCCCTTAAGTAATTTCTGTTCTATTTGCGGAATCGAGTTTCCACCTGTCTAACCTCGGTTTTCGGGCGCTTTGCGCGAACTGAAAATCCGATCGGTCGCTGAAAACTCGATTTTTTCCTGAAAAAAGTGGTTTTTTGACCACCGTGCACATTTTTGCTCTTTTCAAAATTCTGAAAACGGTCTAGCTAGCTCGCCCGCGCCGAGACGCGTCTTCCGACACCTCAAACGTGCGGCTGGCTCGCATAGAACCGCGAAAAATTTAAAACATTCCTTTTTAGCATTTCACCAAAATCCACCTAAGGAAGCCCCGTTCAGACAAAAATTGCAATATCTTTATAACCAGGATAGATATTTTGACACAGTTTTCAGCTGTTACGTTGTCGGATAGGTCTCCCTTAACGTTTTGACTAATTTTTATTGACCTACCCTGAAATTAAATTTCAGTCCTAGTACTTAGGCAATTTTTGTGAAAATTTTAATACTTACCAACCTTTATCTAGTATACCCCTTAAGTAATTTCTGTTCTATTTGCGGAATCGAGTTTCCACCTGTCTAACCTCGGTTTTCGGGCGCTTTGCGCGAACTGAAAATCCGATCGGTCGCTGAAAACTCGATTTTTTCCTGAAAAAAGTGGTTTTTTGACCACCGTGCACATTTTTGCTCTTTTCAAAATTCTGAAAACGGTCTAGCTAGCTCGCCCGCGCCGAGACGCGTCTTCCGACACCTCAAACGTGCGGCTGGCTCGCATAGAACCGCGAAAAATTTAAAACATTCCTTTTTAGCATTTCACCAAAATCCACCTAAGGAAGCCCCGTTCAGACAAAAATTGCAATATCTTTATAACCAGGATAGATATTTTGACACAGTTTTCAGCTGTTACGTTGTCGGATAGGTCTCCCTTAACGTTTTGACTAATTTTTATTGACCTACCCTGAAATTAAATTTCAGTCCTAGTACTTAGGCAATTTTTGTGAAAATTTTAATACTTACCAACCTTTATCTAGTATACCCCTTAAGTAATTTCTGTTCTATTTGCGGAATCGAGTTTCCACCTGTCTAACCTCGGTTTTCGGGCGCTTTGCGCGAACTGAAAATCCGATCGGTCGCTGAAAACTCGATTTTTTCCTGAAAAAAGTGGTTTTTTGACCACCGTGCACATTTTTGCTCTTTTCAAAATTCTGAAAACGGTCTAGCTAGCTCGCCCGCGCCGAGACGCGTCTTCCGACACCTCAAACGTGCGGCTGGCTCGCATAGAACCGCGAAAAATTTAAAACATTCCTTTTTAGCATTTCACCAAAATCCACCTAAGGAAGCCCCGTTCAGACAAAAATTGCAATATCTTTATAACCAGGATAGATATTTTGACACAGTTTTCAGCTGTTACGTTGTCGGATAGGTCTCCCTTAACGTTTTGACTAATTTTTATTGACCTACCCTGAAATTAAATTTCAGTCCTAGTACTTAGGCAATTTTTGTGAAAATTTTAATACTTACCAACCTTTATCTAGTATACCCCTTAAGTAATTTCTGTTCTATTTGCGGAATCGAGTTTCCACCTGTCTAACCTCGGTTTTCGGGCGCTTTGCGCGAACTGAAACCGATCGGTCGCTGAAAACTCGATTTTTCCTGAAACAAAGTGGTTTTTGAACCACCGTGCACATTTTTTGCTCTTTTCAAAATTCTGAAAACGGTTCTAGCTAGCTCGCCCGCGCCGAGACGCGTCTTCCGACACCTCAAACGTGCGGGCTGGCTCGCATAGAACCGCGAAAAATTTAAACATTCCTTTTTAGCATTTCGCCAAAATCCACCTAAGGAAGCCCCGTTCAGACAAAAATTGCAATATCTTTATAACCAGGATAGATATTTTGACACAGTTTTCAGCTGTTACGTTGTCGATAGGTCTCCCCTTAACGTTTTGACTAATTTTTATTGACCTACCCTGAAATTAAATTTCAGTCCTAGTACTTAGCAATTTTTGTGAAAATTTTAATACTTACCAACCTTTATCTAGTATACCCTTAAGTAATTTCTGTTCTATTTGCGGAATCGAGTTTTCACAGCCTTCTAACCTCGGTTTTCGGGCGCTTTGCGCGAACTGAAAATCCGATCGGTCGCTGAAAACTCGATTTTTCCTGAAAAAAGTGGTTTTTGACCACCGTGCACATTTTTGCTCTTTTCAAAATTCTGAAAACGGTCTAGCTAGCTCGCCCGCGCCGAGACGCGTCTTCCGACACCTCAAACGTGCGGCTGGCTCGCATAGAACCGCGAAAAATTTAAACATTCCTTTTTAGCATTTCGCCAAATCCACCTAAGGAAGCCCCGTTCAGACAAAAATTGCAATATCTTTATAACCAGGATAGATATTTTGACACAGTTTTCAGCTGGTTACGTTGTCGGATAGGTCTCCCTTAACGTTTTGACTAATTTTTATTGACCTACCCTGAAATTAAATTTCAGTCCTAGTACTTAGGCAATTTTTGTGAAAATTTTAATACTTACCAACCTTTATCTAGTATACCCCTTAAGTAATTTCTGTTCTATTTGCGGAATCGAGTTTCCACCTGTCTAACCTCGGTTTTCGGGCGCTTTGCGTCGAACTGAAAATCCGATCGGTCGCTGAAAACTCGATTTTTTCCTGAAAAAAGTGGGTTTTTTGACCACCGTGCAAATTTTTTGCTCTTTTCAAAATTCTGAAACGGTCTAGCTAGCTCGCCCGCGCCGAGACGCGTCTTCCGACACCTCAAACGTGCGGCTGGCTCGCATAGAACCGCGAAAAATTTAAAACATTCCTTTTTTAGCATTTCGCCCAAAATCCACCTAAGGAAGCCCCGTTCAGACAAAAATTGCAATATCTTTATAACCAGGATAGATATTTTGACACAGTTTTCAGCTGTTACGTTGTCGATAGGTCTCCCTTAACGTTTTGACTAATTTTTATTGACCTACCCTGAAATTAAATTTCAGTCCTAGTACTTAGGCAATTTTTGTGAAAATTTTAATACTTACCAACCTTTATCTAGTATACCCCTTAAGTAATTTCTGTTCTATTGCGGAATCGAGTTTCCACCTGTCTAACCTCGGTTTTCGGGCGCTTTGCGCGAACTGAAAATCCGATCGGTCGCTGAAAACTCGATTTTTTCCTGAAAAAAGTGGTTTTTTGACCACCGTGCACATTTTTGCTCTTTTCAAATTCTGAAAACGGTCTAGCTAGCTCGCCCGCGCACGAGACGCGTCTTCCGACACCTCAAACGTGCGGCTGGCTCGCATAGAACCGCGAAAATTTAAAACATTCCTTTTTAGCATTTCGCCAAAATCCACCTAAGGAAGCCCCGTTCAGACAAAAAATTGCAATATCTTTATAACCAGGATAGATATTTTGACACAGTTTTCAGCTGTTACGTTGTCGGATAGGTCTCCCTTAACGTTTTGACTAATTTTTATTGACCTACCCTGAAATTAAATTTCAGTCCTAGTACTTAGGCAATTTTTGTGAAAATTTTAATACTTACCAACCTTTATCTAGTATACCCCCTTAAGTAATTTCTGTTCTATTTGCGGAATCGAGTTTCCACCTGTCTAACCTCGGTTTTCGGGCGCTTTGCGCGAACTGAAAAGCCGATCGGTCGCTGAAAACTCGATTTTTTCCTGAAAAAAGTGGTTTTTTGACCACCGTGCCAATTTTTGCTCTTTTCAAAATTCTGAAAACGGTCTAGCTAGCTCGCCCGCGCCGAGACGCGTCTTCCGACACCTCAAACGTGCGGCTGGCTCGCATAGAACCGCGAAAAATTTAAAACATTCCTTTTTAGCATTTCGCCAAAATCCACCTAAGGAAGCCCCGTTCAGACAAAAATTGCAATATCTTTATAACCAGGATAGATATTTTGACACAGTTTTCAGCTGTTACGTTGTCGGATAGGTCTCCCTTAACGTTTTGACTAATTTTTATTGACCTACCCTGAAATTAAATTTCAGTCCTAGTACTTAGGCAATTTTTGTGAAAATTTTAATACTTACCAACCTTTATCTAGTATACCCCTTAAGTAATTTCTGTTCTATTTGCGGAATCGAGTGTTCCACCTGTCTAACCTCGGTTTTCGGGCGCTTTGCGCGAACTGAAAATCCGATCGGTCGCTGAAAACTCGATTTTTTCCTGAAAAAAGTGGTTTTTTGACCACCGTGCACATTTTTGCTATTTCAAATTCTGAAAAACGGTCTAGCTAGCTCGCCCGCGCCGAGACGCGTCTTCCGACACCTCAAACGTGCGGCTGGCTCGCATAGAACCGCGAAAAATTTAAAACATTCCTTTTTAGCATTTCGCCAAAATCCACCTAAGGAAGCCCCGTTCAGACAAAAATTTGCAATATCTTTATAACCAGGATAGATATTTTGACACAGTTTTCAGCTGTTACGTTGTCGGATAGGTCTCCCTTAACGTTTTGACTAATTTTTATTGACCTACCCTGAAATTAAATTTCATCCTAGTACTTAGGCAATTTTTGTGAAAATTTTAATACTTACCAACCTTTATCTAGTATTACCCCTTAAGTAATTTCTGTTCTATTTGCGGAATCGAGTTTCCACCTGTCTAACCTCGGTTTTCGGGCGCTTTGCGCGAACTGAAAATCCGATCGGTCGCTGAAAACTCGATTTTTTCCTGAAAAAAGTGGTTTTTTGACCACCGTGCACATGTTTTGCTCTTTTCAAAATTCTGAAAACGGTCTAGCTAGCTCGCCCGCGCCGAGACGCGTCTTCCGACACCTCAAACGTGCGGCTGGCTCGCATAGAACCGCGAAAAATTTAAAACATTCCTTTTTAGCATTTCGCCAAAATCCACCTAAGGAAGCCCCGTTCAGACAAAAATTGCAATATCTTTATAACCAGGATAGATATTTTGACACAGTTTTCAGCTGTTACGTTGTCGGATAGGTCTCCTTAACGTTTTGACTAATTTTTATTGACCTACCCTGAAATTAAATTTCAGTCCTAGTACTTAGGCAATTTTTCGTGAAAATTTTAATACTTACCAACCTTTATCTAGTATACCCCTTAAGTAATTTCTGTTTCTAATTTGCGGAATCGAGTTTCCACCTGTCTAACCTCGGTTTTCGGGCGCTTTGCGCGAACTGAAAATCCGATCGGTCGCTGAAAACTCGATTTTTTCCTGAAAAAAGTGGTTTTTTGACCACCGTGCATGCTCTTTTCAAAATTCTGAAAACGGTCTAGCTAGCTCGCCCGCGCCGAGACGCGTCTTCCGACACCTCAAACGTGCGGCTGGCTCGCATAGAACCGCGAAAAATTTAAAACATTCCTTTTTAGCATTTCGCCAAAATCCACCTAAGGAAGCCCCGTTCAGACAAAAATTGCAATATCTTTATAACCAGGATAGATATTTTGACACAGTTTTCAGCTGTTACGTTGTCGGATAGGTCTCCCTTAACGTTTTGACTAATTTTTATTGACCTACCCTGAAATTAAATTTCAGTCCTAGTACTTAGGCAATTTTTGTGAAAATTTTAATACTTACCAACCTTTATCTAGTATACCCCTTAAGTAATTTCTGTTCTATTTGCGGAATCGAGTTTCCACCTGTCTAACCTCGGTTTTCGGGCGCTTTGCGCGAACTGAAAATCCGATCGGTCGCTGAAAACTCGATTTTTTCCTGAAAAAAGTGGTTTTTTGACCACCGTGCACATTTTTGCTCTTTTCAAAATTCTGAAAACGGTCTAGCTAGCTCGCCCGCGCCGAGACGCGTCTTCCGACACCTCAAACGTGCGGCTGGCTCGCATAGAACCGCGAAAAATTTAAAACATTCCTTTTTAGCATTTCGCCAAAATCCACCTAAGGAAGCCCCGTTCAGACAAAAATTGCAATATCTTTATAACCAGGATAGATATTTTGACACAGTTTTCAGCTGTTACGTTGTCGGATAGGTCTCCCTTAACGTTTTGACTAATTTTTATTGACCTACCCTGAAATTAAATTTCAGTCCTAGTACTTAGGCAATTTTTGTGAAAATTTTAATACTTACCAACCTTTATCTAGTATACCCCTTAAGTAATTTCTGTTCTATTTGCGGAATCGAGTTTCCACCTGTCTAACCTCGGTTTTCGGGCGCTTTGCGCGAACTGAAAATCCGATCGGTCGCTGAAAACTCGATTTTTTCCTGAAAAAAGTGGTTTTTTGACCACCGTGCACATTTTTGCTCTTTTCAAAATTCTGAAAACGGTCTAGCTAGCTCGCCCGCGCCGAGACGCGTCTTCCGACACCTCAAACGTGCGGCTGGCTCGCATAGAACCGCGAAAAATTTAAAACATTCCTTTTTAGCATTTCGCCAAAATCCACCTAAGGAAGCCCCGTTCAGACAAAAATTGCAATATCTTTATAACCAGGATAGATATTTTGACACAGTTTTCAGCTGTTACGTTGTCGGATAGGTCTCCCTTAACGTTTTGACTAATTTTTATTGACCTACCCTGAAATTAAATTTCAGTCCTAGTACTTAGGCAATTTTTGTGAAAATTTTAATACTTACCAACCTTTATCTAGTATACCCCTTAAGTAATTTCTGTTCTATTTGCGGAATCGAGTTTCCACCTGTCTAACCTCGGTTTTCGGGCGCTTTGCGCGAACTGAAAATCCGATCGGTCGCTGAAAACTCGATTTTTTCCTGAAAAAAGTGGTTTTTTGACCACCGTGCACATTTTTGCTCTTTTCAAAATTCTGAAAACGGTCTAGCTAGCTCGCCCGCGCCGAGACGCGTCTTCCGACACCTCAAACGTGCGGCTGGCTCGCATAGAACCGCGAAAAATTTAAAACATTCCTTTTTAGCATTTCGCCAAAATCCACCTAAGGAAGCCCCGTTCAGACAAAAATTGCAATATCTTTATAACCAGGATAGATATTTTGACACAGTTTTCAGCTGTTACGTTGTCGGATAGGTCTCCCTTAACGTTTTGACTAATTTTTATTGACCTACCCTGAAATTAAATTTCAGTCCTAGTACTTAGGCAATTTTTGTGAAAATTTTAATACTTACCAACCTTTATCTAGTATACCCCTTAAGTAATTTCTGTTCTATTTGCGGAATCGAGTTTCCACCTGTCTAACCTCGGTTTTCGGGCGCTTTGCGCGAACTGAAAATCCGATCGGTCGCTGAAAACTCGATTTTTTCCTGAAAAAAGTGGTTTTTTGACCACCGTGCACATTTTTGCTCTTTTCAAAATTCTGAAAACGGTCTAGCTAGCTCGCCCGCGCCGAGACGCGTCTTCCGACACCTCAAACGTGCGGCTGGCTCGCATAGAACCGCGAAAAATTTAAAACATTCCTTTTTAGCATTTCGCCAAAATCCACCTAAGGAAGCCCCGTTCAGACAAAAATTGCAATATCTTTATAACCAGGATAGATATTTTGACACAGTTTTCAGCTGTTACGTTGTCGGATAGGTCTCCCTTAACGTTTTGACTAATTTTTATTGACCTACCCTGAAATTAAATTTCAGTCCTAGTACTTAGGCAATTTTTGTGAAAATTTTAATACTTACCAACCTTTATCTAGTATACCCCTTAAGTAATTTCTGTTCTATTTGCGGAATCGAGTTTCCACCTGTCTAACCTCGGTTTTCGGGCGCTTTGCGCGAACTGAAAATCCGATCGGTCGCTGAAAACTCGATTTTTTCCTGAAAAAAGTGGTTTTTTGACCACCGTGCACATTTTTGCTCTTTTCAAAATTCTGAAAACGGTCTAGCTAGCTCGCCCGCGCCGAGACGCGTCTTCCGACACCTCAAACGTGCGGCTGGCTCGCATAGAACCGCGAAAAATTTAAAACATTCCTTTTTAGCATTTCGCCAAAATCCACCTAAGGAAGCCCCGTTCAGACAAAAATTGCAATATCTTTATAACCAGGATAGATATTTTGACACAGTTTTCAGCTGTTACGTTGTCGGATAGGTCTCCCTTAACGTTTTGACTAATTTTTATTGACCTACCCTGAAATTAAATTTCAGTCCTAGTACTTAGGCAATTTTTGTGAAAATTTTAATACTTACCAACCTTTATCTAGTATACCCCTTAAGTAATTTCTGTTCTATTTGCGGAATCGAGTTTCCACCTGTCTAACCTCGGTTTTCGGGCGCTTTGCGCGAACTGAAAATCCGATCGGTCGCTGAAAACTCGATTTTTTCCTGAAAAAAGTGGTTTTTTGACCACCGTGCACATTTTTGCTCTTTTCAAAATTCTGAAAACGGTCTAGCTAGCTCGCCCGCGCCGAGACGCGTCTTCCGACACCTCAAACGTGCGGCTGGCTCGCATAGAACCGCGAAAAATTTAAAACATTCCTTTTTAGCATTTCGCCAAAATCCACCTAAGGAAGCCCCGTTCAGACAAAAATTGCAATATCTTTATAACCAGGATAGATATTTTGACACAGTTTTCAGCTGTTACGTTGTCGGATAGGTCTCCCTTAACGTTTTGACTAATTTTTATTGACCTACCCTGAAATTAAATTTCAGTCCTAGTACTTAGGCAATTTTTGTGAAAATTTTAATACTTACCAACCTTTATCTAGTATACCCCTTAAGTAATTTCTGTTCTATTTGCGGAATCGAGTTTCCACCTGTCTAACCTCGGTTTTCGGGCGCTTTGCGCGAACTGAAAATCCGATCGGTCGCTGAAAACTCGATTTTTTCCTGAAAAAAGTGGTTTTTTGACCACCGTGCACATTTTTGCTCTTTTCAAAATTCTGAAAACGGTCTAGCTAGCTCGCCCGCGCCGAGACGCGTCTTCCGACACCTCAAACGTGCGGCTGGCTCGCATAGAACCGCGAAAAATTTAAAACATTCCTTTTTAGCATTTCGCCAAAATCCACCTAAGGAAGCCCCGTTCAGACAAAAATTGCAATATCTTTATAACCAGGATAGATATTTTGACACAGTTTTCAGCTGTTACGTTGTCGGATAGGTCTCCCTTAACGTTTTGACTAATTTTTATTGACCTACCCTGAAATTAAATTTCAGTCCTAGTACTTAGGCAATTTTTGTGAAAATTTTAATACTTACCAACCTTTATCTAGTATACCCCTTAAGTAATTTCTGTTCTATTTGCGGAATCGAGTTTCCACCTGTCTAACCTCGGTTTTCGGGCGCTTTGCGCGAACTGAAAATCCGATCGGTCGCTGAAAACTCGATTTTTTCCTGAAAAAAGTGGTTTTTTGACCACCGTGCACATTTTTGCTCTTTTCAAAATTCTGAAAACGGTCTAGCTAGCTCGCCCGCGCCGAGACGCGTCTTCCGACACCTCAAACGTGCGGCTGGCTCGCATAGAACCGCGAAAAATTTAAAACATTCCTTTTTAGCATTTCGCCAAAATCCACCTAAGGAAGCCCCGTTCAGACAAAAATTGCAATATCTTTATAACCAGGATAGATATTTTGACACAGTTTTCAGCTGTTACGTTGTCGGATAGGTCTCCCTTAACGTTTTGACTAATTTTTATTGACCTACCCTGAAATTAAATTTCAGTCCTAGTACTTAGGCAATTTTTGTGAAAATTTTAATACTTACCAACCTTTATCTAGTATACCCCTTAAGTAATTTCTGTTCTATTTGCGGAATCGAGTTTCCACCTGTCTAACCTCGGTTTTCGGGCGCTTTGCGCGAACTGAAAATCCGATCGGTCGCTGAAAACTCGATTTTTTCCTGAAAAAAGTGGTTTTTTGACCACCGTGCACATTTTTGCTCTTTTCAAAATTCTGAAAACGGTCTAGCTAGCTCGCCCGCGCCGAGACGCGTCTTCCGACACCTCAAACGTGCGGCTGGCTCGCATAGAACCGCGAAAAATTTAAAACATTCCTTTTTAGCATTTCGCCAAAATCCACCTAAGGAAGCCCCGTTCAGACAAAAATTGCAATATCTTTATAACCAGGATAGATATTTTGACACAGTTTTCAGCTGTTACGTTGTCGGATAGGTCTCCCTTAACGTTTTGACTAATTTTTATTGACCTACCCTGAAATTAAATTTCAGTCCTAGTACTTAGGCAATTTTTGTGAAAATTTTAATACTTACCAACCTTTATCTAGTATACCCCTTAAGTAATTTCTGTTCTATTTGCGGAATCGAGTTTCCACCTGTCTAACCTCGGTTTTCGGGCGCTTTGCGCGAACTGAAAATCCGATCGGTCGCTGAAAACTCGATTTTTTCCTGAAAAAAGTGGTTTTTTGACCACCGTGCACATTTTTGCTCTTTTCAAAATTCTGAAAACGGTCTAGCTAGCTCGCCCGCGCCGAGACGCGTCTTCCGACACCTCAAACGTGCGGCTGGCTCGCATAGAACCGCGAAAAATTTAAAACATTCCTTTTTAGCATTTCGCCAAAATCCACCTAAGGAAGCCCCGTTCAGACAAAAATTGCAATATCTTTATAACCAGGATAGATATTTTGACACAGTTTTCAGCTGTTACGTTGTCGGATAGGTCTCCCTTAACGTTTTGACTAATTTTTATTGACCTACCCTGAAATTAAATTTCAGTCCTAGTACTTAGGCAATTTTTGTGAAAATTTTAATACTTACCAACCTTTATCTAGTATACCCCTTAAGTAATTTCTGTTCTATTTGCGGAATCGAGTTTCCACCTGTCTAACCTCGGTTTTCGGGCGCTTTGCGCGAACTGAAAATCCGATCGGTCGCTGAAAACTCGATTTTTTCCTGAAAAAAGTGGTTTTTTGACCACCGTGCACATTTTTGCTCTTTTCAAAATTCTGAAAACGGTCTAGCTAGCTCGCCCGCGCCGAGACGCGTCTTCCGACACCTCAAACGTGCGGCTGGCTCGCATAGAACCGCGAAAAATTTAAAACATTCCTTTTTAGCATTTCGCCAAAATCCACCTAAGGAAGCCCCGTTCAGACAAAAATTGCAATATCTTTATAACCAGGATAGTTTTGACACAGTTTTCAGCTGTTACGTTGTCGGATAGGTCTCCCTTAACGTTTTGACTAATTTTTATTGACCTACCCTGAAATTAAATTTCAGTCCTAGTACTTAGGCAATTTTTGTGAAAATTTTAATACTTACCAACCTTTATCTAGTATACCCCTTAAGTAATTTCTGTTCTATTTGCGGAATCGAGTTTCCACCTGTCTAACCTCGGTTTTCGGGCGCTTTGCGCGAACTGAAAATCCGATCGGTCGCTGAAAACTCGATTTTTTCCTGAAAAAAGTGGTTTTTTGACCACCGTGCACATTTTTGCTCTTTTCAAAATTCTGAAAACGGTCTAGCTAGCTCGCCCGCGCCGAGACGCGTCTTCCGACACCTCAAACGTGCGGCTGGCTCGCATAGAACCGCGAAAAATTTAAAACATTCCTTTTTAGCATTTCGCCAAAATCCACCTAAGGAAGCCCCGTTCAGACAAAAATTGCAATATCTTTATAACCAGGATAGATATTTTGACACAGTTTTCAGCTGTTACGTTGTCGGATAGGTCTCCCTTAACGTTTTGACTAATTTTTATTGACCTACCCTGAAATTAAATTTCAGTCCTAGTACTTAGGCAATTTTTGTGAAAATTTTAATACTTACCAACCTTTATCTAGTATACCCCTTAAGTAATTTCTGTTCTATTTGCGGAATCGAGTTTCCACCTGTCTAACCTCGGTTTTCGGGCGCTTTGCGCGAACTGAAAATCCGATCGGTCGCTGAAAACTCGATTTTTTCCTGAAAAAAGTGGTTTTTTGACCACCGTGCACATTTTTGCTCTTTTCAAAATTCTGAAAACGGTCTAGCTAGCTCGCCCGCGCCGAGACGCGTCTTCCGACACCTCAAACGTGCGGCTGGCTCGCATAGAACCGCGAAAAATTTAAAACATTCCTTTTTAGCATTTCGCCAAAATCCACCTAAGGAAGCCCCGTTCAGACAAAAATTGCAATATCTTTATAACCAGGATAGATATTTTGACACAGTTTTCAGCTGTTACGTTGTCGGATAGGTCTCCCTTAACGTTTTGACTAATTTTTATTGACCTACCCTGAAATTAAATTTCAGTCCTAGTACTTAGGCAATTTTTGTGAAAATTTTAATACTTACCAACCTTTATCTAGTATACCCCTTAAGTAATTTCTGTTCTATTTGCGGAATCGAGTTTCCACCTGTCTAACCTCGGTTTTCGGGCGCTTTGCGCGAACTGAAAATCCGATCGGTCGCTGAAAACTCGATTTTTTCCTGAAAAAAGTGGTTTTTTGACCACCGTGCACATTTTTGCTCTTTTCAAAATTCTGAAAACGGTCTAGCTAGCTCGCCCGCGCCGAGACGCGTCTTCCGACACCTCAAACGTGCGGCTGGCTCGCATAGAACCGCGAAAAATTTAAAACATTCCTTTTTAGCATTTCGCCAAAATCCACCTAAGGAAGCCCCGTTCAGACAAAAATTGCAATATCTTTATAACCAGGATAGATATTTTGACACAGTTTTCAGCTGTTACGTTGTCGGATAGGTCTCCCTTAACGTTTTGACTAATTTTTATTGACCTACCCTGAAATTAAATTTCAGTCCTAGTACTTAGGCAATTTTTGTGAAAATTTTAATACTTACCAACCTTTATCTAGTATACCCCTTAAGTAATTTCTGTTCTATTTGCGGAATCGAGTTTCCACCTGTCTAACCTCGGTTTTCGGGCGCTTTGCGCGAACTGAAAATCCGATCGGTCGCTGAAAACTCGATTTTTTCCTGAAAAAAGTGGTTTTTTGACCACCGTGCACATTTTTGCTCTTTTCAAAATTCTGAAAACGGTCTAGCTAGCTCGCCCGCGCCGAGACGCGTCTTCCGACACCTCAAACGTGCGGCTGGCTCGCATAGAACCGCGAAAAATTTAAAACATTCCTTTTTAGCATTTCGCCAAAATCATCCACCTAAGGAAGCCCCGTTCAGACAAAAATTGCAATATCTTTATAACCAGGATAGATATTTTGACACAGTTTTCAGCTGTTACGTTGTCGGATAGGTCTCCCTTAACGTTTTGACTAATTTTTATTGACCTACCCTGAAATTAAATTTCAGTCCTAGTACTTAGGCAATTTTTGTGAAAATTTTAATACTTACCAACCTTTATCTAGTATACCCCTTAAGTAATTTCTGTTCTATTTGCGGAATCGAGTTTCCACCTGTCTAACCTCGGTTTTCGGGCGCTTTGCGCGAACTGAAAATCCGATCGGTCGCTGAAAACTCGATTTTTTCCTGAAAAAAGTGGTTTTTTGACCACCGTGCACATTTTTGCTCTTTTCAAAATTCTGAAAACGGTCTAGCTAGCTCGCCCGCGCCGAGACGCGTCTTCCGACACCTCAAACGTGCGGCTGGCTCGCATAGAACCGCGAAAAATTTAAAACATTCCTTTTTAGCATTTCGCCAAAATCATCCACCTAAGGAAGCCCCGTTCAGACAAAAATTGCAATATCTTTATAACCAGGATAGATATTTTGACACAGTTTTCAGCTGTTACGTTGTCGGATAGGTCTCCCTTAACGTTTTGACTAATTTTTATTGACCTACCCTGAAATTAAATTTCAGTCCTAGTACTTAGGCAATTTTTGTGAAAATTTTAATACTTACCAACCTTTATCTAGTATACCCCTTAAGTAATTTCTGTTCTATTTGCGGAATCGAGTTTCCACCTGTCTAACCTCGGTTTTCGGGCGCTTTGCGCGAACTGAAAATCCGATCGGTCGCTGAAAACTCGATTTTTTCCTGAAAAAAGTGGTTTTTTGACCACCGTGCACATTTTTGCTCTTTTCAAAATTCTGAAAACGGTCTAGCTAGCTCGCCCGCGCCGAGACGCGTCTTCCGACACCTCAAACGTGCGGCTGGCTCGCATAGAACCGCGAAAAATTTAAAACATTCCTTTTTAGCATTTCGCCAAAATCCACCTAAGGAAGCCCCGTTCAGACAAAAATTGCAATATCTTTATAACCAGGATAGATATTTTGACACAGTTTTCAGCTGTTACGTTGTCGGATAGGTCTCCCTTAACGTTTTGACTAATTTTTATTGACCTACCCTGAAATTAAATTTCAGTCCTAGTACTTAGGCAATTTTTGTGAAAATTTTAATACTTACCAACCTTTATCTAGTATACCCCTTAAGTAATTTCTGTTCTATTTGCGGAATCGAGTTTCCACCTGTCTAACCTCGGTTTTCGGGCGCTTTGCGCGAACTGAAAATCCGATCGGTCGCTGAAAACTCGATTTTTTCCTGAAAAAAGTGGTTTTTTGACCACCGTGCACATTTTTGCTCTTTTCAAAATTCTGAAAACGGTCTAGCTAGCTCGCCCGCGCCGAGACGCGTCTTCCGACACCTCAAACGTGCGGCTGGCTCGCATAGAACCGCGAAAAATTTAAAACATTCCTTTTTAGCATTTCGCCAAAATCCACCTAAGGAAGCCCCGTTCAGACAAAAATTGCAATATCTTTATAACCAGGATAGATATTTTGACACAGTTTTCAGCTGTTACGTTGTCGGATAGGTCTCCCTTAACGTTTTGACTAATTTTTATTGACCTACCCTGAAATTAAATTTCAGTCCTAGTACTTAGGCAATTTTTGTGAAAATTTTAATACTTACCAACCTTTATCTAGTATACCCCTTAAGTAATTTCTGTTCTATTTGCGGAATCGAGTTTCCACCTGTCTAACCTCGGTTTTCGGGCGCTTTGCGCGAACTGAAAATCCGATCGGTCGCTGAAAACTCGATTTTTTCCTGAAAAAAGTGGTTTTTTGACCACCGTGCACATTTTTGCTCTTTTCAAAATTCTGAAAACGGTCTAGCTAGCTCGCCCGCGCCGAGACGCGTCTTCCGACACCTCAAACGTGCGGCTGGCTCGCATAGAACCGCGAAAAATTTAAAACATTCCTTTTTAGCATTTCGCCAAATCATCCACCTAAGGAAGCCCCGTTCAGACAAAAATTGCAATATCTTTATAACCAGGATAGATATTTTGACACAGTTTTCAGCTGTTACGTTGTCGGATAGGTCTCCCTTAACGTTTTGACTAATTTTTATTGACCTACCCTGAAATTAAATTTCAGTCCTAGTACTTAGGCAATTTTTGTGAAAATTTTAATACTTACCAACCTTTATCTAGTATACCCCTTAAGTAATTTCTGTTCTATTTGCGGAATCGAGTTTCCACCTGTCTAACCTCGGTTTTCGGGCGCTTTGCGCGAACTGAAAATCCGATCGGTCGCTGAAAACTCGATTTTTTCCTGAAAAAAGTGGTTTTTTGACCACCGTGCACATTTTTGCTCTTTTCAAAATTCTGAAAACGGTCTAGCTAGCTCGCCCGCGCCGAGACGCGTCTTCCGACACCTCAAACGTGCGGCTGGCTCGCATAGAACCGCGAAAAATTTAAAACATTCCTTTTTAGCATTTCGCCAAAATCATCCACCTAAGGAAGCCCCGTTCAGACAAAAATTGCAATATCTTTATAACCAGGATAGATATTTTGACACAGTTTTCAGCTGTTACGTTGTCGGATAGGTCTCCCTTAACGTTTTGACTAATTTTTATTGACCTACCCTGAAATTAAATTTCAGTCCTAGTACTTAGGCAATTTTTGTGAAAATTTTAATACTTACCAACCTTTATCTAGTATACCCCTTAAGTAATTTCTGTTCTATTTGCGGAATCGAGTTTCCACCTGTCTAACCTCGGTTTTCGGGCGCTTTGCGCGAACTGAAAATCCGATCGGTCGCTGAAAACTCGATTTTTTCCTGAAAAAAGTGGTTTTTTGACCACCGTGCACATTTTTGCTCTTTTCAAAATTCTGAAAACGGTCTAGCTAGCTCGCCCGCGCCGAGACGCGTCTTCCGACACCTCAAACGTGCGGCTGGCTCGCATAGAACCGCGAAAAATTTAAAACATTCCTTTTTAGCATTTCGCCAAAATCCACCTAAGGAAGCCCCGTTCAGACAAAAATTGCAATATCTTTATAACCAGGATAGATATTTTGACACAGTTTTCAGCTGTTACGTTGTCGGATAGGTCTCCCTTAACGTTTTGACTAATTTTTATTGACCTACCCTGAAATTAAATTTCAGTCCTAGTACTTAGGCAATTTTTGTGAAAATTTTAATACTTACCAACCTTTATCTAGTATACCCCTTAAGTAATTTCTGTTCTATTTGCGGAATCGAGTTTCCACCTGTCTAACCTCGGTTTTCGGGCGCTTTGCGCGAACTGAAAATCCGATCGGTCGCTGAAAACTCGATTTTTTCCTGAAAAAAGTGGTTTTTTGACCACCGTGCACATTTTTGCTCTTTTCAAAATTCTGAAAACGGTCTAGCTAGCTCGCCCGCGCCGAGACGCGTCTTCCGACACCTCAAACGTGCGGCTGGCTCGCATAGAACCGCGAAAAATTTAAAACATTCCTTTTTAGCATTTCGCCAAAATCCACCTAAGGAAGCCCCGTTCAGACAAAAATTGCAATATCTTTATAACCAGGATAGATATTTTGACACAGTTTTCAGCTGTTACGTTGTCGGATAGGTCTCCCTTAACGTTTTGACTAATTTTTATTGACCTACCCTGAAATTAAATTTCAGTCCTAGTACTTAGGCAATTTTTGTGAAAATTTTAATACTTACCAACCTTTATCTAGTATACCCCTTAAGTAATTTCTGTTCTATTTGCGGAATCGAGTTTCCACCTGTCTAACCTCGGTTTTCGGGCGCTTTGCGCGAACTGAAAATCCGATCGGTCGCTGAAAACTCGATTTTTTCCTGAAAAAAGTGGTTTTTTGACCACCGTGCACATTTTTGCTCTTTTCAAAATTCTGAAAACGGTCTAGCTAGCTCGCCCGCGCCGAGACGCGTCTTCCGACACCTCAAACGTGCGGCTGGCTCGCATAGAACCGCGAAAAATTTAAAACATTCCTTTTTAGCATTTCGCCAAAATCCACCTAAGGAAGCCCCGTTCAGACAAAAATTGCAATATCTTTATAACCAGGATAGATATTTTGACACAGTTTTCAGCTGTTACGTTGTCGGATAGGTCTCCCTTAACGTTTTGACTAATTTTTATTGACCTACCCTGAAATTAAATTTCAGTCCTAGTACTTAGGCAATTTTTGTGAAAATTTTAATACTTACCAACCTTTATCTAGTATACCCCTTAAGTAATTTCTGTTCTATTTGCGGAATCGAGTTTCCACCTGTCTAACCTCGGTTTTCGGGCGCTTTGCGCGAACTGAAAATCCGATCGGTCGCTGAAAACTCGATTTTTTCCTGAAAAAAGTGGTTTTTTGACCACCGTGCACATTTTTGCTCTTTTCAAAATTCTGAAAACGGTCTAGCTAGCTCGCCCGCGCCGAGACGCGTCTTCCGACACCTCAAACGTGCGGCTGGCTCGCATAGAACCGCGAAAAATTTAAAACATTCCTTTTTAGCATTTCGCCAAAATCCACCTAAGGAAGCCCCGTTCAGACAAAAATTGCAATATCTTTATAACCAGGATAGATATTTTGACACAGTTTTCAGCTGTTACGTTGTCGGATAGGTCTCCCTTAACGTTTTGACTAATTTTTATTGACCTACCCTGAAATTAAATTTCAGTCCTAGTACTTAGGCAATTTTTGTGAAAATTTTAATACTTACCAACCTTTATCTAGTATACCCCTTAAGTAATTTCTGTTCTATTTGCGGAATCGAGTTTCCACCTGTCTAACCTCGGTTTTCGGGCGCTTTGCGCGAACTGAAAATCCGATCGGTCGCTGAAAACTCGATTTTTTCCTGAAAAAAGTGGTTTTTTGACCACCGTGCACATTTTTGCTCTTTTCAAAATTCTGAAAACGGTCTAGCTAGCTCGCCCGCGCCGAGACGCGTCTTCCGACACCTCAAACGTGCGGCTGGCTCGCATAGAACCGCGAAAAATTTAAAACATTCCTTTTTAGCATTTCGCCAAAATCCACCTAAGGAAGCCCCGTTCAGACAAAAATTGCAATATCTTTATAACCAGGATAGATATTTTGACACAGTTTTCAGCTGTTACGTTGTCGGATAGGTCTCCCTTAACGTTTTGACTAATTTTTATTGACCTACCCTGAAATTAAATTTCAGTCCTAGTACTTAGGCAATTTTTGTGAAAATTTTAATACTTACCAACCTTTATCTAGTATACCCCTTAAGTAATTTCTGTTCTATTTGCGGAATCGAGTTTCCACCTGTCTAACCTCGGTTTTCGGGCGCTTTGCGCGAACTGAAAATCCGATCGGTCGCTGAAAACTCGATTTTTTCCTGAAAAAAGTGGTTTTTTGACCACCGTGCACATTTTTGCTCTTTTCAAAATTCTGAAAACGGTCTAGCTAGCTCGCCCGCGCCGAGACGCGTCTTCCGACACCTCAAACGTGCGGCTGGCTCGCATAGAACCGCGAAAAATTTAAAACATTCCTTTTTAGCATTTCGCCAAAATCCACCTAAGGAAGCCCCGTTCAGACAAAAATTGCAATATCTTTATAACCAGGATAGATATTTTGACACAGTTTTCAGCTGTTACGTTGTCGGATAGGTCTCCCTTAACGTTTTGACTAATTTTTATTGACCTACCCTGAAATTAAATTTCAGTCCTAGTACTTAGGCAATTTTTGTGAAAATTTTAATACTTACCAACCTTTATCTAGTATACCCCTTAAGTAATTTCTGTTCTATTTGCGGAATCGAGTTTCCACCTGTCTAACCTCGGTTTTCGGGCGCTTTGCGCGAACTGAAAATCCGATCGGTCGCTGAAAACTCGATTTTTTCCTGAAAAAAGTGGTTTTTTGACCACCGTGCACATTTTTGCTCTTTTCAAAATTCTGAAAACGGTCTAGCTAGCTCGCCCGCGCCGAGACGCGTCTTCCGACACCTCAAACGTGCGGCTGGCTCGCATAGAACCGCGAAAAATTTAAAACATTCCTTTTTAGCATTTCGCCAAAATCCACCTAAGGAAGCCCCGTTCAGACAAAAATTGCAATATCTTTATAACCAGGATAGATATTTTGACACAGTTTTCAGCTGTTACGTTGTCGGATAGGTCTCCCTTAACGTTTTGACTAATTTTTATTGACCTACCCTGAAATTAAATTTCAGTCCTAGTACTTAGGCAATTTTTGTGAAAATTTTAATACTTACCAACCTTTATCTAGTATACCCCTTAAGTAATTTCTGTTCTATTTGCGGAATCGAGTTTCCACCTGTCTAACCTCGGTTTTCGGGCGCTTTGCGCGAACTGAAAATCCGATCGGTCGCTGAAAACTCGATTTTTTCCTGAAAAAAGTGGTTTTTTGACCACCGTGCACATTTTTGCTCTTTTCAAAATTCTGAAAACGGTCTAGCTAGCTCGCCCGCGCCGAGACGCGTCTTCCGACACCTCAAACGTGCGGCTGGCTCGCATAGAACCGCGAAAAATTTAAAACATTCCTTTTTAGCATTTCGCCAAAATCATCCACCTAAGGAAGCCCCGTTCAGACAAAAATTGCAATATCTTTATAACCAGGATAGATATTTTGACACAGTTTTCAGCTGTTACGTTGTCGGATAGGTCTCCCTTAACGTTTTGACTAATTTTTATTGACCTACCCTGAAATTAAATTTCAGTCCTAGTACTTAGGCAATTTTTGTGAAAATTTTAATACTTACCAACCTTTATCTAGTATACCCCTTAAGTAATTTCTGTTCTATTTGCGGAATCGAGTTTCCACCTGTCTAACCTCGGTTTTCGGGCGCTTTGCGCGAACTGAAAATCCGATCGGTCGCTGAAAACTCGATTTTTTCCTGAAAAAAGTGGTTTTTTGACCACCGTGCACATTTTTGCTCTTTTCAAAATTCTGAAAACGGTCTAGCTAGCTCGCCCGCGCCGAGACGCGTCTTCCGACACCTCAAACGTGCGGCTGGCTCGCATAGAACCGCGAAAAATTTAAAACATTCCTTTTTAGCATTTCGCCAAAATCATCCACCTAAGGAAGCCCCGTTCAGACAAAAATTGCAATATCTTTATAACCAGGATAGATATTTTGACACAGTTTTCAGCTGTTACGTTGTCGGATAGGTCTCCCTTAACGTTTTGACTAATTTTTATTGACCTACCCTGAAATTAAATTTCAGTCCTAGTACTTAGGCAATTTTTGTGAAAATTTTAATACTTACCAACCTTTATCTAGTATACCCCTTAAGTAATTTCTGTTCTATTTGCGGAATCGAGTTTCCACCTGTCTAACCTCGGTTTTCGGGCGCTTTGCGCGAACTGAAAATCCGATCGGTCGCTGAAAACTCGATTTTTTCCTGAAAAAAGTGGTTTTTTGACCACCGTGCACATTTTTGCTCTTTTCAAAATTCTGAAAACGGTCTAGCTAGCTCGCCCGCGCCGAGACGCGTCTTCCGACACCTCAAACGTGCGGCTGGCTCGCATAGAACCGCGAAAAATTTAAAACATTCCTTTTTAGCATTTCGCCAAAATCCACCTAAGGAAGCCCCGTTCAGACAAAAATTGCAATATCTTTATAACCAGGATAGATATTTTGACACAGTTTTCAGCTGTTACGTTGTCGGATAGGTCTCCCTTAACGTTTTGACTAATTTTTATTGACCTACCCTGAAATTAAATTTCAGTCCTAGTACTTAGGCAATTTTTGTGAAAATTTTAATACTTACCAACCTTTATCTAGTATACCCCTTAAGTAATTTCTGTTCTATTTGCGGAATCGAGTTTCCACCTGTCTAACCTCGGTTTTCGGGCGCTTTGCGCGAACTGAAAATCCGATCGGTCGCTGAAAACTCGATTTTTTCCTGAAAAAAGTGGTTTTTTGACCACCGTGCACATTTTTGCTCTTTTCAAAATTCTGAAAACGGTCTAGCTAGCTCGCCCGCGCCGAGACGCGTCTTCCGACACCTCAAACGTGCGGCTGGCTCGCATAGAACCGCGAAAAATTTAAAACATTCCTTTTTAGCATTTCGCCAAAATCCACCTAAGGAAGCCCCGTTCAGACAAAAATTGCAATATCTTTATAACCAGGATAGATATTTTGACACAGTTTTCAGCTGTTACGTTGTCGGATAGGTCTCCCTTAACGTTTTGACTAATTTTTATTGACCTACCCTGAAATTAAATTTCAGTCCTAGTACTTAGGCAATTTTTGTGAAAATTTTAATACTTACCAACCTTTATCTAGTATACCCCTTAAGTAATTTCTGTTCTATTTGCGGAATCGAGTTTCCACCTGTCTAACCTCGGTTTTCGGGCGCTTTGCGCGAACTGAAAATCCGATCGGTCGCTGAAAACTCGATTTTTTCCTGAAAAAAGTGGTTTTTTGACCACCGTGCACATTTTTGCTCTTTTCAAAATTCTGAAAACGGTCTAGCTAGCTCGCCCGCGCCGAGACGCGTCTTCCGACACCTCAAACGTGCGGCTGGCTCGCATAGAACCGCGAAAAATTTAAAACATTCCTTTTTAGCATTTCGCCAAAATCCACCTAAGGAAGCCCCGTTCAGACAAAAATTGCAATATCTTTATAACCAGGATAGATATTTTGACACAGTTTTCAGCTGTTACGTTGTCGGATAGGTCTCCCTTAACGTTTTGACTAATTTTTATTGACCTACCCTGAAATTAAATTTCAGTCCTAGTACTTAGGCAATTTTTGTGAAAATTTTAATACTTACCAACCTTTATCTAGTATACCCCTTAAGTAATTTCTGTTCTATTTGCGGAATCGAGTTTCCACCTGTCTAACCTCGGTTTTCGGGCGCTTTGCGCGAACTGAAAATCCGATCGGTCGCTGAAAACTCGATTTTTTCCTGAAAAAAGTGGTTTTTTGACCACCGTGCACATTTTTGCTCTTTTCAAAATTCTGAAAACGGTCTAGCTAGCTCGCCCGCGCCGAGACGCGTCTTCCGACACCTCAAACGTGCGGCTGGCTCGCATAGAACCGCGAAAAATTTAAAACATTCCTTTTTAGCATTTCGCCAAAATCCACCTAAGGAAGCCCCGTTCAGACAAAAATTGCAATATCTTTATAACCAGGATAGATATTTTGACACAGTTTTCAGCTGTTACGTTGTCGGATAGGTCTCCCTTAACGTTTTGACTAATTTTTATTGACCTACCCTGAAATTAAATTTCAGTCCTAGTACTTAGGCAATTTTTGTGAAAATTTTAATACTTACCAACCTTTATCTAGTATACCCCTTAAGTAATTTCTGTTCTATTTGCGGAATCGAGTTTCCACCTGTCTAACCTCGGTTTTCGGGCGCTTTGCGCGAACTGAAAATCCGATCGGTCGCTGAAAACTCGATTTTTTCCTGAAAAAAGTGGTTTTTTGACCACCGTGCACATTTTTGCTCTTTTCAAAATTCTGAAAACGGTCTAGCTAGCTCGCCCGCGCCGAGACGCGTCTTCCGACACCTCAAACGTGCGGCTGGCTCGCATAGAACCGCGAAAAATTTAAAACATTCCTTTTTAGCATTTCGCCAAAATCATCCACCTAAGGAAGCCCCGTTCAGACAAAAATTGCAATATCTTTATAACCAGGATAGATATTTTGACACAGTTTTCAGCTGTTACGTTGTCGGATAGGTCTCCCTTAACGTTTTGACTAATTTTTATTGACCTACCCTGAAATTAAATTTCAGTCCTAGTACTTAGGCAATTTTTGTGAAAATTTTAATACTTACCAACCTTTATCTAGTATACCCCTTAAGTAATTTCTGTTCTATTTGCGGAATCGAGTTTCCACCTGTCTAACCTCGGTTTTCGGGCGCTTTGCGCGAACTGAAAATCCGATCGGTCGCTGAAAACTCGATTTTTTCCTGAAAAAAGTGGTTTTTTGACCACCGTGCACATTTTTGCTCTTTTCAAAATTCTGAAAACGGTCTAGCTAGCTCGCCCGCGCCGAGACGCGTCTTCCGACACCTCAAACGTGCGGCTGGCTCGCATAGAACCGCGAAAAATTTAAAACATTCCTTTTTAGCATTTCGCCAAAATCCACCTAAGGAAGCCCCGTTCAGACAAAAATTGCAATATCTTTATAACCAGGATAGATATTTTGACACAGTTTTCAGCTGTTACGTTGTCGGATAGGTCTCCCTTAACGTTTTGACTAATTTTTATTGACCTACCCTGAAATTAAATTTCAGTCCTAGTACTTAGGCAATTTTTGTGAAAATTTTAATACTTACCAACCTTTATCTAGTATACCCCTTAAGTAATTTCTGTTCTATTTGCGGAATCGAGTTTCCACCTGTCTAACCTCGGTTTTCGGGCGCTTTGCGCGAACTGAAAATCCGATCGGTCGCTGAAAACTCGATTTTTTCCTGAAAAAAGTGGTTTTTTGACCACCGTGCACATTTTTGCTCTTTTCAAAATTCTGAAAACGGTCTAGCTAGCTCGCCCGCGCCGAGACGCGTCTTCCGACACCTCAAACGTGCGGCTGGCTCGCATAGAACCGCGATAAATTTAAAACATTCCTTTTTAGCATTTCGCCAAAATCCACCTAAGGAAGCCCCGTTCAGACAAAAATTGCAATATCTTTATAACCAGGATAGATATTTTGACACAGTTTTCAGCTGTTACGTTGTCGGATAGGTCTCCCTTAACGTTTTGACTAATTTTTATTGACCTACCCTGAAATTAAATTTCAGTCCTAGTACTTAGGCAATTTTTGTGAAAATTTTAATACTTACCAACCTTTATCTAGTATACCCCTTAAGTAATTTCTGTTCTATTTGCGGAATCGAGTTTCCACCTGTCTAACCTCGGTTTTCGGGCGCTTTGCGCGAACTGAAAATCCGATCGGTCGCTGAAAACTCGATTTTTTCCTGAAAAAAGTGGTTTTTTGACCACCGTGCACATTTTTGCTCTTTTCAAAATTCTGAAAACGGTCTAGCTAGCTCGCCCGCGCCGAGACGCGTCTTCCGACACCTCAAACGTGCGGCTGGCTCGCATAGAACCGCGAAAAATTTAAAACATTCCTTTTTAGCATTTCGCCAAAATCATCCACCTAAGGAAGCCCCGTTCAGACAAAAATTGCAATATCTTTATAACCAGGATAGATATTTTGACACAGTTTTCAGCTGTTACGTTGTCGGATAGGTCTCCCTTAACGTTTTGACTAATTTTTATTGACCTACCCTGAAATTAAATTTCAGTCCTAGTACTTAGGCAATTTTTGTGAAAATTTTAATACTTACCAACCTTTATCTAGTATACCCCTTAAGTAATTTCTGTTCTATTTGCGGAATCGAGTTTCCACCTGTCTAACCTCGGTTTTCGGGCGCTTTGCGCGAACTGAAAATCCGATCGGTCGCTGAAAACTCGATTTTTTCCTGAAAAAAGTGGTTTTTTGACCACCGTGCACATTTTTGCTCTTTTCAAAATTCTGAAAACGGTCTAGCTAGCTCGCCCGCGCCGAGACGCGTCTTCCGACACCTCAAACGTGCGGCTGGCTCGCATAGAACCGCGAAAAATTTAAAACATTCCTTTTTAGCATTTCGCCAAAATCCACCTAAGGAAGCCCCGTTCAGACAAAAATTGCAATATCTTTATAACCAGGATAGATATTTTGACACAGTTTTCAGCTGTTACGTTGTCGGATAGGTCTCCCTTAACGTTTTGACTAATTTTTATTGACCTACCCTGAAATTAAATTTCAGTCCTAGTACTTAGGCAATTTTTGTGAAAATTTTAATACTTACCAACCTTTATCTAGTATACCCCTTAAGTAATTTCTGTTCTATTTGCGGAATCGAGTTTCCACCTGTCTAACCTCGGTTTTCGGGCGCTTTGCGCGAACTGAAAATCCGATCGGTCGCTGAAAACTCGATTTTTTCCTGAAAAAAGTGGTTTTTTGACCACCGTGCACATTTTTGCTCTTTTCAAAATTCTGAAAACGGTCTAGCTAGCTCGCCCGCGCCGAGACGCGTCTTCCGACACCTCAAACGTGCGGCTGGCTCGCATAGAACCGCGAAAAATTTAAAACATTCCTTTTTAGCATTTCGCCAAAATCATCCACCTAAGGAAGCCCCGTTCAGACAAAAATTGCAATATCTTTATAACCAGGATAGATATTTTGACACAGTTTTCAGCTGTTACGTTGTCGGATAGGTCTCCCTTAACGTTTTGACTAATTTTTATTGACCTACCCTGAAATTAAATTTCAGTCCTAGTACTTAGGCAATTTTTGTGAAAATTTTAATACTTACCAACCTTTATCTAGTATACCCCTTAAGTAATTTCTGTTCTATTTGCGGAATCGAGTTTCCACCTGTCTAACCTCGGTTTTCGGGCGCTTTGCGCGAACTGAAAATCCGATCGGTCGCTGAAAACTCGATTTTTTCCTGAAAAAAGTGGTTTTTTGACCACCGTGCACATTTTTGCTCTTTTCAAAATTCTGAAAACGGTCTAGCTAGCTCGCCCGCGCCGAGACGCGTCTTCCGACACCTCAAACGTGCGGCTGGCTCGCATAGAACCGCGAAAAATTTAAAACATTCCTTTTTAGCATTTCGCCAAAATCCACCTAAGGAAGCCCCGTTCAGACAAAAATTGCAATATCTTTATAACCAGGATAGATATTTTGACACAGTTTTCAGCTGTTACGTTGTCGGATAGGTCTCCCTTAACGTTTTGACTAATTTTTATTGACCTACCCTGAAATTAAATTTCAGTCCTAGTACTTAGGCAATTTTTGTGAAAATTTTAATACTTACCAACCTTTATCTAGTATACCCCTTAAGTAATTTCTGTTCTATTTGCGGAATCGAGTTTCCACCTGTCTAACCTCGGTTTTCGGGCGCTTTGCGCGAACTGAAAATCCGATCGGTCGCTGAAAACTCGATTTTTTCCTGAAAAAAGTGGTTTTTTGACCACCGTGCACATTTTTGCTCTTTTCAAAATTCTGAAAACGGTCTAGCTAGCTCGCCCGCGCCGAGACGCGTCTTCCGACACCTCAAACGTGCGGCTGGCTCGCATAGAACCGCGAAAAATTTAAAACATTCCTTTTTAGCATTTCGCCAAAATCATCCACCTAAGGAAGCCCCGTTCAGACAAAAATTGCAATATCTTTATAACCAGGATAGATATTTTGACACAGTTTTCAGCTGTTACGTTGTCGGATAGGTCTCCCTTAACGTTTTGACTAATTTTTATTGACCTACCCTGAAATTAAATTTCAGTCCTAGTACTTAGGCAATTTTTGTGAAAATTTTAATACTTACCAACCTTTATCTAGTATACCCCTTAAGTAATTTCTGTTCTATTTGCGGAATCGAGTTTCCACCTGTCTAACCTCGGTTTTCGGGCGCTTTGCGCGAACTGAAAATCCGATCGGTCGCTGAAAACTCGATTTTTTCCTGAAAAAAGTGGTTTTTTGACCACCGTGCACATTTTTGCTCTTTTCAAAATTCTGAAAACGGTCTAGCTAGCTCGCCCGCGCCGAGACGCGTCTTCCGACACCTCAAACGTGCGGCTGGCTCGCATAGAACCGCGAAAAATTTAAAACATTCCTTTTTAGCATTTCGCCAAAATCCACCTAAGGAAGCCCCGTTCAGACAAAAATTGCAATATCTTTATAACCAGGATAGATATTTTGACACAGTTTTCAGCTGTTACGTTGTCGGATAGGTCTCCCTTAACGTTTTGACTAATTTTTATTGACCTACCCTGAAATTAAATTTCAGTCCTAGTACTTAGGCAATTTTTGTGAAAATTTTAATACTTACCAACCTTTATCTAGTATACCCCTTAAGTAATTTCTGTTCTATTTGCGGAATCGAGTTTCCACCTGTCTAACCTCGGTTTTCGGGCGCTTTGCGCGAACTGAAAATCCGATCGGTCGCTGAAAACTCGATTTTTTCCTGAAAAAAGTGGTTTTTTGACCACCGTGCACATTTTTGCTCTTTTCAAAATTCTGAAAACGGTCTAGCTAGCTCGCCCGCGCCGAGACGCGTCTTCCGACACCTCAAACGTGCGGCTGGCTCGCATAGAACCGCGAAAAATTTAAAACATTCCTTTTTAGCATTTCGCCAAAATCCACCTAAGGAAGCCCCGTTCAGACAAAAATTGCAATATCTTTATAACCAGGATAGATATTTTGACACAGTTTTCAGCTGTTACGTTGTCGGATAGGTCTCCCTTAACGTTTTGACTAATTTTTATTGACCTACCCTGAAATTAAATTTCAGTCCTAGTACTTAGGCAATTTTTGTGAAAATTTTAATACTTACCAACCTTTATCTAGTATACCCCTTAAGTAATTTCTGTTCTATTTGCGGAATCGAGTTTCCACCTGTCTAACCTCGGTTTTCGGGCGCTTTGCGCGAACTGAAAATCCGATCGGTCGCTGAAAACTCGATTTTTTCCTGAAAAAAGTGGTTTTTTGACCACCGTGCACATTTTTGCTCTTTTCAAAATTCTGAAAACGGTCTAGCTAGCTCGCCCGCGCCGAGACGCGTCTTCCGACACCTCAAACGTGCGGCTGGCTCGCATAGAACCGCGAAAAATTTAAAACATTCCTTTTTAGCATTTCGCCAAAATCCACCTAAGGAAGCCCCGTTCAGACAAAAATTGCAATATCTTTATAACCAGGATAGATATTTTGACACAGTTTTCAGCTGTTACGTTGTCGGATAGGTCTCCCTTAACGTTTTGACTAATTTTTATTGACCTACCCTGAAATTAAATTTCAGTCCTAGTACTTAGGCAATTTTTGTGAAAATTTTAATACTTACCAACCTTTATCTAGTATACCCCTTAAGTAATTTCTGTTCTATTTGCGGAATCGAGTTTCCACCTGTCTAACCTCGGTTTTCGGGCGCTTTGCGCGAACTGAAAATCCGATCGGTCGCTGAAAACTCGATTTTTTCCTGAAAAAAGTGGTTTTTTGACCACCGTGCACATTTTTGCTCTTTTCAAAATTCTGAAAACGGTCTAGCTAGCTCGCCCGCGCCGAGACGCGTCTTCCGACACCTCAAACGTGCGGCTGGCTCGCATAGAACCGCGAAAAATTTAAAACATTCCTTTTTAGCATTTCGCCAAAATCCACCTAAGGAAGCCCCGTTCAGACAAAAATTGCAATATCTTTATAACCAGGATAGATATTTTGACACAGTTTTCAGCTGTTACGTTGTCGGATAGGTCTCCCTTAACGTTTTGACTAATTTTTATTGACCTACCCTGAAATTAAATTTCAGTCCTAGTACTTAGGCAATTTTTGTGAAAATTTTAATACTTACCAACCTTTATCTAGTATACCCCTTAAGTAATTTCTGTTCTATTTGCGGAATCGAGTTTCCACCTGTCTAACCTCGGTTTTCGGGCGCTTTGCGCGAACTGAAAATCCGATCGGTCGCTGAAAACTCGATTTTTTCCTGAAAAAAGTGGTTTTTTGACCACCGTGCACATTTTTGCTCTTTTCAAAATTCTGAAAACGGTCTAGCTAGCTCGCCCGCGCCGAGACGCGTCTTCCGACACCTCAAACGTGCGGCTGGCTCGCATAGAACCGCGAAAAATTTAAAACATTCCTTTTTAGCATTTCGCCAAAATCCACCTAAGGAAGCCCCGTTCAGACAAAAATTGCAATATCTTTATAACCAGGATAGATATTTTGACACAGTTTTCAGCTGTTACGTTGTCGGATAGGTCTCCCTTAACGTTTTGACTAATTTTTATTGACCTACCCTGAAATTAAATTTCAGTCCTAGTACTTAGGCAATTTTTGTGAAAATTTTAATACTTACCAACCTTTATCTAGTATACCCCTTAAGTAATTTCTGTTCTATTTGCGGAATCGAGTTTCCACCTGTCTAACCTCGGTTTTCGGGCGCTTTGCGCGAACTGAAAATCCGATCGGTCGCTGAAAACTCGATTTTTTCCTGAAAAAAGTGGTTTTTTGACCACCGTGCACATTTTTGCTCTTTTCAAAATTCTGAAAATGGTCTAGCTAGCTCGCCCGCGCCGAGACGCGTCTTCCGACACCTCAAACGTGCGGCTGGCTCGCATAGAACCGCGAAAAATTTAAAACATTCCTTTTTAGCATTTCGCCAAAATCATCCACCTAAGGAAGCCCCGTTCAGACAAAAATTGCAATATCTTTATAACCAGGATAGATATTTTGACACAGTTTTCAGCTGTTACGTTGTCGGATAGGTCTCCCTTAACGTTTTGACTAATTTTTATTGACCTACCCTGAAATTAAATTTCAGTCCTAGTACTTAGGCAATTTTTGTGAAAATTTTAATACTTACCAACCTTTATCTAGTATACCCCTTAAGTAATTTCTGTTCTATTTGCGGAATCGAGTTTCCACCTGTCTAACCTCGGTTTTCGGGCGCTTTGCGCGAACTGAAAATCCGATCGGTCGCTGAAAACTCGATTTTTTCCTGAAAAAAGTGGTTTTTTGACCACCGTGCACATTTTTGCTCTTTTCAAAATTCTGAAAACGGTCTAGCTAGCTCGCCCGCGCCGAGACGCGTCTTCCGACACCTCAAACGTGCGGCTGGCTCGCATAGAACCGCGAAAAATTTAAAACATTCCTTTTTAGCATTTCGCCAAAATCCACCTAAGGAAGCCCCGTTCAGACAAAAATTGCAATATCTTTATAACCAGGATAGATATTTTGACACAGTTTTCAGCTGTTACGTTGTCGGATAGGTCTCCCTTAACGTTTTGACTAATTTTTATTGACCTACCCTGAAATTAAATTTCAGTCCTAGTACTTAGGCAATTTTTGTGAAAATTTTAATACTTACCAACCTTTATCTAGTATAAGAAAAGAAAGTAAAATTTAAAACATTGGTTAAAAGTGGTTTTTTGACCACCGTGCACATTTTTGCTCTTTTCAAAATTCTGAAAACGGTCTAGCTAGCTCGCCCGCGCCGAGACGCGTCTTCCGACACCTCAAACGTGCGGCTGGCTCGCATAGAACCGCGAAAAATTTAAAACATTCCTTTTTAGCATTTCGCCAAAATCCACCTAAGGAAGCCCCGTTCAGACAAAAATTGCAATATCTTTATAACCAGGATAGATATTTTGACACAGTTTTCAGCTGTTACGTTGTCGGATAGGTCTCCCTTAACGTTTTGACTAATTTTTATTGACCTACCCTGAAATTAAATTTCAGTCCTAGTACTTAGGCAATTTTTGTGAAAATTTTAATACTTACCAACCTTTATCTAGTATACCCCTTAAGTAATTTCTGTTCTATTTGCGGAATCGAGTTTCCACCTGTCTAACCTCGGTTTTCGGGCGCTTTGCGCGAACTGAAAATCCGATCGGTCGCTGAAAACTCGATTTTTTCCTGAAAAAAGTGGTTTTTTGACCACCGTGCACATTTTTGCTCTTTTCAAAATTCTGAAAACGGTCTAGCTAGCTCGCCCGCGCCGAGACGCGTCTTCCGACACCTCAAACGTGCGGCTGGCTCGCATAGAACCGCGAAAAATTTAAAACATTCCTTTTTAGCATTTCGCCAAAATCCACCTAAGGAAGCCCCGTTCAGACAAAAATTGCAATATCTTTATAACCAGGATAGATATTTTGACACAGTTTTCAGCTGTTACGTTGTCGGATAGGTCTCCCTTAACGTTTTGACTAATTTTTATTGACCTACCCTGAAATTAAATTTCAGTCCTAGTACTTAGGCAATTTTTGTGAAAATTTTAATACTTACCAACCTTTATCTAGTATACCCCTTAAGTAATTTCTGTTCTATTTGCGGAATCGAGTTTCCACCTGTCTAACCTCGGTTTTCGGGCGCTTTGCGCGAACTGAAAATCCGATCGGTCGCTGAAAACTCGATTTTTTCCTGAAAAAAGTGGTTTTTTGACCACCGTGCACATTTTTGCTCTTTTCAAAATTCTGAAAACGGTCTAGCTAGCTCGCCCGCGCCGAGACGCGTCTTCCGACACCTCAAACGTGCGGCTGGCTCGCATAGAACCGCGAAAAATTTAAAACATTCCTTTTTAGCATTTCGCCAAAATCCACCTAAGGAAGCCCCGTTCAGACAAAAATTGCAATATCTTTATAACCAGGATAGATATTTTGACACAGTTTTCAGCTGTTACGTTGTCGGATAGGTCTCCCTTAACGTTTTGACTAATTTTTATTGACCTACCCTGAAATTAAATTTCAGTCCTAGTACTTAGGCAATTTTTGTGAAAATTTTAATACTTACCAACCTTTATCTAGTATACCCCTTAAGTAATTTCTGTTCTATTTGCGGAATCGAGTTTCCACCTGTCTAACCTCGGTTTTCGGGCGCTTTGCGCGAACTGAAAATCCGATCGGTCGCTGAAAACTCGATTTTTTCCTGAAAAAAGTGGTTTTTTGACCACCGTGCACATTTTTGCTCTTTTCAAAATTCTGAAAACGGTCTAGCTAGCTCGCCCGCGCCGAGACGCGTCTTCCGACACCTCAAACGTGCGGCTGGCTCGCATAGAACCGCGAAAAATTTAAAACATTCCTTTTTAGCATTTCGCCAAAATCCACCTAAGGAAGCCCCGTTCAGACAAAAATTGCAATATCTTTATAACCAGGATAGATATTTTGACACAGTTTTCAGCTGTTACGTTGTCGGATAGGTCTCCCTTAACGTTTTGACTAATTTTTATTGACCTACCCTGAAATTAAATTTCAGTCCTAGTACTTAGGCAATTTTTGTGAAAATTTTAATACTTACCAACCTTTATCTAGTATACCCCTTAAGTAATTTCTGTTCTATTTGCGGAATCGAGTTTCCACCTGTCTAACCTCGGTTTTCGGGCGCTTTGCGCGAACTGAAAATCCGATCGGTCGCTGAAAACTCGATTTTTTCCTGAAAAAAGTGGTTTTTTGACCACCGTGCACATTTTTGCTCTTTTCAAAATTCTGAAAACGGTCTAGCTAGCTCGCCCGCGCCGAGACGCGTCTTCCGACACCTCAAACGTGCGGCTGGCTCGCATAGAACCGCGAAAAATTTAAAACATTCCTTTTTAGCATTTCGCCAAAATCCACCTAAGGAAGCCCCGTTCAGACAAAAATTGCAATATCTTTATAACCAGGATAGATATTTTGACACAGTTTTCAGCTGTTACGTTGTCGGATAGGTCTCCCTTAACGTTTTGACTAATTTTTATTGACCTACCCTGAAATTAAATTTCAGTCCTAGTACTTAGGCAATTTTTGTGAAAATTTTAATACTTACCAACCTTTATCTAGTATACCCCTTAAGTAATTTCTGTTCTATTTGCGGAATCGAGTTTCCACCTGTCTAACCTCGGTTTTCGGGCGCTTTGCGCGAACTGAAAATCCGATCGGTCGCTGAAAACTCGATTTTTTCCTGAAAAAAGTGGTTTTTTGACCACCGTGCACATTTTTGCTCTTTTCAAAATTCTGAAAACGGTCTAGCTAGCTCGCCCGCGCCGAGACGCGTCTTCCGACACCTCAAACGTGCGGCTGGCTCGCATAGAACCGCGAAAAATTTAAAACATTCCTTTTTAGCATTTCGCCAAAATCCACCTAAGGAAGCCCCGTTCAGACAAAAATTGCAATATCTTTATAACCAGGATAGATATTTTGACACAGTTTTCAGCTGTTACGTTGTCGGATAGGTCTCCCTTAACGTTTTGACTAATTTTTATTGACCTACCCTGAAATTAAATTTCAGTCCTAGTACTTAGGCAATTTTTGTGAAAATTTTAATACTTACCAACCTTTATCTAGTATACCCCTTAAGTAATTTCTGTTCTATTTGCGGAATCGAGTTTCCACCTGTCTAACCTCGGTTTTCGGGCGCTTTGCGCGAACTGAAAATCCGATCGGTCGCTGAAAACTCGATTTTTTCCTGAAAAAAGTGGTTTTTTGACCACCGTGCACATTTTTGCTCTTTTCAAAATTCTGAAAACGGTCTAGCTAGCTCGCCCGCGCCGAGACGCGTCTTCCGACACCTCAAACGTGCGGCTGGCTCGCATAGAACCGCGAAAAATTTAAAACATTCCTTTTTAGCATTTCGCCAAAATCCACCTAAGGAAGCCCCGTTCAGACAAAAATTGCAATATCTTTATAACCAGGATAGATATTTTGACACAGTTTTCAGCTGTTACGTTGTCGGATAGGTCTCCCTTAACGTTTTGACTAATTTTTATTGACCTACCCTGAAATTAAATTTCAGTCCTAGTACTTAGGCAATTTTTGTGAAAATTTTAATACTTACCAACCTTTATCTAGTATACCCCTTAAGTAATTTCTGTTCTATTTGCGGAATCGAGTTTCCACCTGTCTAACCTCGGTTTTCGGGCGCTTTGCGCGAACTGAAAATCCGATCGGTCGCTGAAAACTCGATTTTTTCCTGAAAAAAGTGGTTTTTTGACCACCGTGCACATTTTTGCTCTTTTCAAAATTCTGAAAACGGTCTAGCTAGCTCGCCCGCGCCGAGACGCGTCTTCCGACACCTCAAACGTGCGGCTGGCTCGCATAGAACCGCGAAAAATTTAAAACATTCCTTTTTAGCATTTCGCCAAAATCCACCTAAGGAAGCCCCGTTCAGACAAAAATTGCAATATCTTTATAACCAGGATAGATATTTTGACACAGTTTTCAGCTGTTACGTTGTCGGATAGGTCTCCCTTAACGTTTTGACTAATTTTTATTGACCTACCCTGAAATTAAATTTCAGTCCTAGTACTTAGGCAATTTTTGTGAAAATTTTAATACTTACCAACCTTTATCTAGTATACCCCTTAAGTAATTTCTGTTCTATTTGCGGAATCGAGTTTCCACCTGTCTAACCTCGGTTTTCGGGCGCTTTGCGCGAACTGAAAATCCGATCGGTCGCTGAAAACTCGATTTTTTCCTGAAAAAAGTGGTTTTTTGACCACCGTGCACATTTTTGCTCTTTTCAAAATTCTGAAAACGGTCTAGCTAGCTCGCCCGCGCCGAGACGCGTCTTCCGACACCTCAAACGTGCGGCTGGCTCGCATAGAACCGCGAAAAATTTAAAACATTCCTTTTTAGCATTTCGCCAAAATCATCCACCTAAGGAAGCCCCGTTCAGACAAAAATTGCAATATCTTTATAACCAGGATAGATATTTTGACACAGTTTTCAGCTGTTACGTTGTCGGATAGGTCTCCCTTAACGTTTTGACTAATTTTTATTGACCTACCCTGAAATTAAATTTCAGTCCTAGTACTTAGGCAATTTTTGTGAAAATTTTAATACTTACCAACCTTTATCTAGTATAAGAAAAGAAAGTAAAATTTAAAACATTGGTTAAAAGTGGTTTTTTGACCACCGTGCACATTTTTGCTCTTTTCAAAATTCTGAAAACGGTCTAGCTAGCTCGCCCGCGCCGAGACGCGTCTTCCGACACCTCAAACGTGCGGCTGGCTCGCATAGAACCGCGAAAAATTTAAAACATTCCTTTTTAGCATTTCGCCAAAATCCACCTAAGGAAGCCCCGTTCAGACAAAAATTGCAATATCTTTATAACCAGGATAGATATTTTGACACAGTTTTCAGCTGTTACGTTGTCGGATAGGTCTCCCTTAACGTTTTGACTAATTTTTATTGACCTACCCTGAAATTAAATTTCAGTCCTAGTACTTAGGCAATTTTTGTGAAAATTTTAATACTTACCAACCTTTATCTAGTATACCCCTTAAGTAATTTCTGTTCTATTTGCGGAATCGAGTTTCCACCTGTCTAACCTCGGTTTTCGGGCGCTTTGCGCGAACTGAAAATCCGATCGGTCGCTGAAAACTCGATTTTTTCCTGAAAAAAGTGGTTTTTTGACCACCGTGCACATTTTTGCTCTTTTCAAAATTCTGAAAACGGTCTAGCTAGCTCGCCCGCGCCGAGACGCGTCTTCCGACACCTCAAACGTGCGGCTGGCTCGCATAGAACCGCGAAAAATTTAAAACATTCCTTTTTAGCATTTCGCCAAAATCATCCACCTAAGGAAGCCCCGTTCAGACAAAAATTGCAATATCTTTATAACCAGGATAGATATTTTGACACAGTTTTCAGCTGTTACGTTGTCGGATAGGTCTCCCTTAACGTTTTGACTAATTTTTATTGACCTACCCTGAAATTAAATTTCAGTCCTAGTACTTAGGCAATTTTTGTGAAAATTTTAATACTTACCAACCTTTATCTAGTATACCCCTTAAGTAATTTCTGTTCTATTTGCGGAATCGAGTTTCCACCTGTCTAACCTCGGTTTTCGGGCGCTTTGCGCGAACTGAAAATCCGATCGGTCGCTGAAAACTCGATTTTTTCCTGAAAAAAGTGGTTTTTTGACCACCGTGCACATTTTTGCTCTTTTCAAAATTCTGAAAACGGTCTAGCTAGCTCGCCCGCGCCGAGACGCGTCTTCCGACACCTCAAACGTGCGGCTGGCTCGCATAGAACCGCGAAAAATTTAAAACATTCCTTTTTAGCATTTCGCCAAAATCCACCTAAGGAAGCCCCGTTCAGACAAAAATTGCAATATCTTTATAACCAGGATAGATATTTTGACACAGTTTTCAGCTGTTACGTTGTCGGATAGGTCTCCCTTAACGTTTTGACTAATTTTTATTGACCTACCCTGAAATTAAATTTCAGTCCTAGTACTTAGGCAATTTTTGTGAAAATTTTAATACTTACCAACCTTTATCTAGTATACCCCTTAAGTAATTTCTGTTCTATTTGCGGAATCGAGTTTCCACCTGTCTAACCTCGGTTTTCGGGCGCTTTGCGCGAACTGAAAATCCGATCGGTCGCTGAAAACTCGATTTTTTCCTGAAAAAAGTGGTTTTTTGACCACCGTGCACATTTTTGCTCTTTTCAAAATTCTGAAAACGGTCTAGCTAGCTCGCCCGCGCCGAGACGCGTCTTCCGACACCTCAAACGTGCGGCTGGCTCGCATAGAACCGCGAAAAATTTAAAACATTCCTTTTTAGCATTTCGCCAAAATCCACCTAAGGAAGCCCCGTTCAGACAAAAATTGCAATATCTTTATAACCAGGATAGATATTTTGACACAGTTTTCAGCTGTTACGTTGTCGGATAGGTCTCCCTTAACGTTTTGACTAATTTTTATTGACCTACCCTGAAATTAAATTTCAGTCCTAGTACTTAGGCAATTTTTGTGAAAATTTTAATACTTACCAACCTTTATCTAGTATACCCCTTAAGTAATTTCTGTTCTATTTGCGGAATCGAGTTTCCACCTGTCTAACCTCGGTTTTCGGGCGCTTTGCGCGAACTGAAAATCCGATCGGTCGCTGAAAACTCGATTTTTTCCTGAAAAAAGTGGTTTTTTGACCACCGTGCACATTTTTGCTCTTTTCAAAATTCTGAAAACGGTCTAGCTAGCTCGCCCGCGCCGAGACGCGTCTTCCGACACCTCAAACGTGCGGCTGGCTCGCATAGAACCGCGAAAAATTTAAAACATTCCTTTTTAGCATTTCGCCAAAATCCACCTAAGGAAGCCCCGTTCAGACAAAAATTGCAATATCTTTATAGGGGGATTGATCGTTTGCACTCAACGCAAACAGACGTGCTCATCAATGTATATTAATTAAATATAATAAATTAACAATTGCATAAATAGTGACCTACTATTTTTAGTGTACTCACTAGCGTGTTTGACTAATACAATTCATAAGTGCTGTTTAGTCAAATATGGACTGATTTGATTATATAAGTATCATAATCTGAAATATGGAAGGCAGCCCCTTTATCCGGAGTGGGTTGACGCGTCGCAGCCCTCCCCCAACACCTACACCAACACAGCCCCAACCAGCTAGACGTGACCAAGCCGTAGGAAACGAAGAAATGGAGACAGTTTCGACTCCCGAGATTCAGAACTGGATGACCTCTATTGAGCAGTGTTTGAATGAGGTATGTGCAATTGCTTCTGATGGGAAGTTAAATTCTGAGCAGAAGCTAAAAATAAGCACTCTTTGCCGTAAAGTTGGACATGGAGTATCGCAAATGGCGGTTCAATACCAGTCCCTTAAGCAATACGCCTATAAGACCCACAACTCCCTGAACAAAATGAATGAAGACCGCAACCTTAAGGACTACGTAATGGAGATGAACCGGACCATTAAGGAGTCCTGTGCAAGGCAAGAAACAAGTACAACATCGTTTGCAGATATGGTGAAGAAGGGGACCAACAGCTTTGTTCGACCAAATTCCTTTAGCTCCGTGGCGATTTTTCCTAGCGACAATTCTAAGACCTGTGACGAAACCAAGAACATAGTCCAACAAATTATTTGCCCTGGCGACATGAAACTGAAAGTCAGAAGTGTGCGCAAAATAGGAAAAGGAGGACTCATAATCAGCACGGAGACTAAGGAAGACCTAGAAAAGCTCAAACAAACTGTCCAATCAGCTTCGTCAGCTCTCACCGTCGATGAACCTAGAAAGCGCAAACCACGCATAATAGTTATAGGAATCCCTGCATCTATGGCTGAAAATGAGGTCTTTAAATGTATTTATGAACAAAACTTGGCCGACAAACTGCCCACTATCTCTAGAGAAACATTTTTGACCTCAATCAAGTTAAGCCACAAATCCGGCAGAAAAGATGCAGAGAACTGTAACTATATCATAGAAGTTCCAGCAACTATTCGTAAGGCTCTCATCACACAGGACAGATTATTCATAAATTGGACTTCCTGCCCGGTTCGAGATTTCACACTGGTAACGAGATGTTACAAATGCCAGCAGTACGGTCATGCAGCTAAGACGTGCAAAGTAGCTTCCCCTACATGTGGACACTGCGGTGAAGAAGGCCACACCATTCAAGATTGCCCCAAAAAAGCCGTTGCGCCAAGATGTGCAACGTGCATCCGCTTCAAAAAACCAGCCAACCACAAGACGGGAGACCTAGAGTGCCCTGCTAAAAAAGCTGCCGAAAACAGGTACCTAAACTCGGTTGACTATGAAGGCGCCTAAGAGCGCCACATATTTGTTTATATTTTAGACTTAACTCACTGTTCACATTCTTTTTTTTACTATTATGGATAATAATTTAATTACTGATATAGATAACACATTTGTGCCTGATGCAAAGACATGCCAGGTTGAGGACTGCATACAATATATTTCCGATTATAAAAAGTCACTAACCATACTAACACAAAACATTCGCAGTATTTTTAAGAATATCGATAGCTTCAACATTTTTCTTAGTAGACTTAATTGTGATTGTGATGTGATGGTTCTAACCGAGTGCTGGCTATCTGATCGCCAGGATAACCTCCCAGTAATGCCAGGGTACAACTTATTGTATACCAAGCTAAATAGCAACCAAAATGCTGGTGTGGTGGTCTATTCAAAGGAATCATTTATGGTCACAGTGGAAGAACCTACTCTTCAAGACTGTATGAGTAATTGTTTGATCATCAAAATTGGTACAACTACAGCAATAATTGCTATTTATAGATCCCCTTCTGCTAGAAACTTGGATTCTTTTAACGCTGCCTTAAACCAAATTTTTCTAGACCTAAGCTCATTCAATAATGTCATACTAACAGGTGACATAAATATAAACATAAACTCTGATAACTGCGATGCAGGGACCCAAGAGTATCTTAACATCTGTTCATTTCATGGTTTTCTACCCGCGCACACCTTGCCCACACATGATAGCGGTTCCTGCCTCGATCACATGATTATTAAATCTAGTTTATCGTATGTTACGCTTGTTACTAACTCAACAATTACTGACCATCACGCTGTTCTACTAACCCTAAACTTAATGCTGCCTAAGCTGAATCGTCCCCAGACCAAAACACAATTAAATACAAACAAACTCGAATATGATTTATGCAAACTTGACTTTAGCCCAGTTTACAATACTGCTGACGCAAATTTTGCTTTATCGTACTTAATAAAACATGTACAATTAGCAATATTACGTAACACTACTGTTATTACAACAAACAAGAAACTTAATAATATTAAACCTTGGATCACTCCTGGCCTGATTCGGTGTATAAGACACAGAGACAAACTTCATCAATCATCTAGGAGAAACCCAGGTAATAGTATTATTCAAACCACTTACAAAAGATACAGAAATTTTTGTAACAATCTCATAAAGAATTTAAAAAGGAATTACAATAAAAATGAATTAAACAAAGCAGGAAACAATAGCAAGCAACTTTGGAAACATATAAAAAACGTCACTTATATGTCAAAACAGCGTGAATCAAATTCGAGTTTATTGTTAACAAATAGTTCACCTCTTTCATCAGCCAACCATGTCAATAACTTTTTCGTGAATGTTGGGAAAACTCTTGCCGAGCAGATTCCTCAGCATTACGGTCATCAACCACCTTCCCATGAATTGAATAATAACCGCGCACTACAATCTTTCGGACTGCTGGACACTGACGAAGACGAAATAACACGAGTTATTAGTGGACTAAAAGATGACTGTGCTGTTGGATGGGATAATATTAGCAGTAAGATCCTTAAACAATTCAAGCATATCCTGGTACCTCCCTTAACCCATATATTTCGTATCTGTTTTTCTGAAGGCATTTTTCCTAAATGCCTAAAAAAGGCAGTTATAGTACCTATATTTAAATCTGGGAACAAACACTTAGTTAATAATTATAGGCCAATATCGTTACTCTCATCAATCTCCAAAATACTTGAGAAAATTGTGAATAGCAGGCTAGTTAACTATTTAGAAAAAAATAATTTACTATCATCTAGGCAATTTGGTTTTAGAGCCAAATTATCCACAGCTGATGCGGTGCACCTCCTGACCGATTATGTCTCAGAGGAACTTGGCAAAGGAAATCAGACTTTGGGGGTCTTCCTTGATCTAGCGAAAGCTTTTGACACAGTGTCTGTTTCTATGCTCCTAAACAAATTAGAGACCATGGGAATAAGGGGAACCCCGCTGAAACTCTTTGCTGACTACCTAGATGACAGATATCAATGTGTTACAATAGACAATATCACGAGCGATGAGCAAAAAAATACTAGTTTTGGTGTTCCCCAGGGCAGCATTTTGGCCCCAACCCTTTTTCTCGTTTATATAAATGATTTGTGCAATTTGAACCTACAACATGGCAAAATTATTTCATATGCTGACGACACGGCCTTAGTATTTACCGCTAAAACTAGTAAAGAATTGTACAAATACGCTCAATTAGGTTTCAATACTGTGACTAACTGGCTTCATAGTAATTTACTAACGTTAAATGCTGACAAGACAAAATATATTCAGTTCTTCATGCGCAAGCCTCAAATTAACATTTCTCATCCTTATCTGTTTGCGCATAAATGTGCACCCCACACTATCAGTACATGTGACTGTCCTTTTATCCTCCAAACATCCAACATTAAATATCTCGGAGTAATAATAGACGATACTCTCTCTTTTAGACTACATATTGAGAGTCTGGTTAAAAGAGTGCGCAAATTAATCTATGTCTTTAAAAAACTGCGAGCTATTGCGGACCCAAAAGTAATTACACAAGTTTATTTGGCCCTAGGGCAATCTGTAATCCAGTACTGTATCGTTTCATGGGGTGGAGCAGCCAAAACTCACTTACTCCCTCTTGAAAGAGCTCAGAGAGCTATTTTAAAAGTAGCCAATTTCCATCCCTTTCTCTATCCCACAGACCTTCTGTACAAATCCTGCAACGTACTGACTGTTCGCCAGCTTTTCATTATGCAACTGGTATTAAAACAGCACACCATGCTCACTTACAACACCGAAAAAACTAATAAGAGACGGAATGATATTGTCTGCGAGTCTACTTCATTTTCAAAATATGCTTTTGTAAAAAGATTTTTTAAATTTTTAGGTCCATTTCTGTACAATAGACTAAATAAGGAACTAAGTATCTATAAGTTAAATTACTATAGCTGTAAAAAGACAATTGTGCAATATTTATTAAGCATCTCGTACGTAGAGACAGAAGACCTTCTTTTTGTGTGTAAATAAAATGTGATGTGTCCCTTAATTTTAAGTTTTTATTTTAGGTTATTGATAAATTGTTATTTTATTATGATGTTTACATAAGCACTATCTAGCCTGAGACACAGGTTTCAACCTAGTTCAGGCAAATCAGCAACTGTGTTCTGTAAAAAATGTTGTAATATATTTTATTGTAAATGTGCCCTGTTTTATAAATAAACGATATTATTATTATTATTATTATTATTATTATTATTATAACCAGGATAGATATTTTGACACAGTTTTCAGCTGTTACGTTGTCGGATAGGTCTCCCTTAACGTTTTGACTAATTTTTATTGACCTACCCTGAAATTAAATTTCAGTCCTAGTACTTAGGCAATTTTTGTGAAAATTTTAATACTTACCAACCTTTATCTAGTATACCCCTTAAGTAATTTCTGTTCTATTTGCGGAATCGAGTTTCCACCTGTCTAACCTCGGTTTTCGGGCGCTTTGCGCGAACTGAAAATCCGATCGGTCGCTGAAAACTCGATTTTTTCCTGAAAAAAGTGGTTTTTTGACCACCGTGCACATTTTTGCTCTTTTCAAAATTCTGAAAACGGTCTAGCTAGCTCGCCCGCGCCGAGACGCGTCTTCCGACACCTCAAACGTGCGGCTGGCTCGCATAGAACCGCGAAAAATTTAAAACATTCCTTTTTAGCATTTCGCCAAAATCATCCACCTAAGGAAGCCCCGTTCAGACAAAAATTGCAATATCTTTATAACCAGGATAGATATTTTGACACAGTTTTCAGCTGTTACGTTGTCGGATAGGTCTCCCTTAACGTTTTGACTAATTTTTATTGACCTACCCTGAAATTAAATTTCAGTCCTAGTACTTAGGCAATTTTTGTGAAAATTTTAATACTTACCAACCTTTATCTAGTATACCCCTTAAGTAATTTCTGTTCTATTTGCGGAATCGAGTTTCCACCTGTCTAACCTCGGTTTTCGGGCGCTTTGCGCGAACTGAAAATCCGATCGGTCGCTGAAAACTCGATTTTTTCCTGAAAAAAGTGGTTTTTTGACCACCGTGCACATTTTTGCTCTTTTCAAAATTCTGAAAACGGTCTAGCTAGCTCGCCCGCGCCGAGACGCGTCTTCCGACACCTCAAACGTGCGGCTGGCTCGCATAGAACCGCGAAAAATTTAAAACATTCCTTTTTAGCATTTCGCCAAAATCATCCACCTAAGGAAGCCCCGTTCAGACAAAAATTGCAATATCTTTATAACCAGGATAGATATTTTGACACAGTTTTCAGCTGTTACGTTGTCGGATAGGTCTCCCTTAACGTTTTGACTAATTTTTATTGACCTACCCTGAAATTAAATTTCAGTCCTAGTACTTAGGCAATTTTTGTGAAAATTTTAATACTTACCAACCTTTATCTAGTATACCCCTTAAGTAATTTCTGTTCTATTTGCGGAATCGAGTTTCCACCTGTCTAACCTCGGTTTTCGGGCGCTTTGCGCGAACTGAAAATCCGATCGGTCGCTGAAAACTCGATTTTTTCCTGAAAAAAGTGGTTTTTTGACCACCGTGCACATTTTTGCTCTTTTCAAAATTCTGAAAACGGTCTAGCTAGCTCGCCCGCGCCGAGACGCGTCTTCCGACACCTCAAACGTGCGGCTGGCTCGCATAGAACCGCGAAAAATTTAAAACATTCCTTTTTAGCATTTCGCCAAAATCCACCTAAGGAAGCCCCGTTCAGACAAAAATTGCAATATCTTTATAACCAGGATAGATATTTTGACACAGTTTTCAGCTGTTACGTTGTCGGATAGGTCTCCCTTAACGTTTTGACTAATTTTTATTGACCTACCCTGAAATTAAATTTCAGTCCTAGTACTTAGGCAATTTTTGTGAAAATTTTAATACTTACCAACCTTTATCTAGTATACCCCTTAAGTAATTTCTGTTCTATTTGCGGAATCGAGTTTCCACCTGTCTAACCTCGGTTTTCGGGCGCTTTGCGCGAACTGAAAATCCGATCGGTCGCTGAAAACTCGATTTTTTCCTGAAAAAAGTGGTTTTTTGACCACCGTGCACATTTTTGCTCTTTTCAAAATTCTGAAAACGGTCTAGCTAGCTCGCCCGCGCCGAGACGCGTCTTCCGACACCTCAAACGTGCGGCTGGCTCGCATAGAACCGCGAAAAATTTAAAACATTCCTTTTTAGCATTTCGCCAAAATCCACCTAAGGAAGCCCCGTTCAGACAAAAATTGCAATATCTTTATAACCAGGATAGATATTTTGACACAGTTTTCAGCTGTTACGTTGTCGGATAGGTCTCCCTTAACGTTTTGACTAATTTTTATTGACCTACCCTGAAATTAAATTTCAGTCCTAGTACTTAGGCAATTTTTGTGAAAATTTTAATACTTACCAACCTTTATCTAGTATACCCCTTAAGTAATTTCTGTTCTATTTGCGGAATCGAGTTTCCACCTGTCTAACCTCGGTTTTCGGGCGCTTTGCGCGAACTGAAAATCCGATCGGTCGCTGAAAACTCGATTTTTTCCTGAAAAAAGTGGTTTTTTGACCACCGTGCACATTTTTGCTCTTTTCAAAATTCTGAAAACGGTCTAGCTAGCTCGCCCGCGCCGAGACGCGTCTTCCGACACCTCAAACGTGCGGCTGGCTCGCATAGAACCGCGAAAAATTTAAAACATTCCTTTTTAGCATTTCGCCAAAATCCACCTAAGGAAGCCCCGTTCAGACAAAAATTGCAATATCTTTATAACCAGGATAGATATTTTGACACAGTTTTCAGCTGTTACGTTGTCGGATAGGTCTCCCTTAACGTTTTGACTAATTTTTATTGACCTACCCTGAAATTAAATTTCAGTCCTAGTACTTAGGCAATTTTTGTGAAAATTTTAATACTTACCAACCTTTATCTAGTATACCCCTTAAGTAATTTCTGTTCTATTTGCGGAATCGAGTTTCCACCTGTCTAACCTCGGTTTTCGGGCGCTTTGCGCGAACTGAAAATCCGATCGGTCGCTGAAAACTCGATTTTTTCCTGAAAAAAGTGGTTTTTTGACCACCGTGCACATTTTTGCTCTTTTCAAAATTCTGAAAACGGTCTAGCTAGCTCGCCCGCGCCGAGACGCGTCTTCCGACACCTCAAACGTGCGGCTGGCTCGCATAGAACCGCGAAAAATTTAAAACATTCCTTTTTAGCATTTCGCCAAAATCCACCTAAGGAAGCCCCGTTCAGACAAAAATTGCAATATCTTTATAACCAGGATAGATATTTTGACACAGTTTTCAGCTGTTACGTTGTCGGATAGGTCTCCCTTAACGTTTTGACTAATTTTTATTGACCTACCCTGAAATTAAATTTCAGTCCTAGTACTTAGGCAATTTTTGTGAAAATTTTAATACTTACCAACCTTTATCTAGTATACCCCTTAAGTAATTTCTGTTCTATTTGCGGAATCGAGTTTCCACCTGTCTAACCTCGGTTTTCGGGCGCTTTGCGCGAACTGAAAATCCGATCGGTCGCTGAAAACTCGATTTTTTCCTGAAAAAAGTGGTTTTTTGACCACCGTGCACATTTTTGCTCTTTTCAAAATTCTGAAAACGGTCTAGCTAGCTCGCCCGCGCCGAGACGCGTCTTCCGACACCTCAAACGTGCGGCTGGCTCGCATAGAACCGCGAAAAATTTAAAACATTCCTTTTTAGCATTTCGCCAAAATCCACCTAAGGAAGCCCCGTTCAGACAAAAATTGCAATATCTTTATAACCAGGATAGATATTTTGACACAGTTTTCAGCTGTTACGTTGTCGGATAGGTCTCCCTTAACGTTTTGACTAATTTTTATTGACCTACCCTGAAATTAAATTTCAGTCCTAGTACTTAGGCAATTTTTGTGAAAATTTTAATACTTACCAACCTTTATCTAGTATACCCCTTAAGTAATTTCTGTTCTATTTGCGGAATCGAGTTTCCACCTGTCTAACCTCGGTTTTCGGGCGCTTTGCGCGAACTGAAAATCCGATCGGTCGCTGAAAACTCGATTTTTTCCTGAAAAAAGTGGTTTTTTGACCACCGTGCACATTTTTGCTCTTTTCAAAATTCTGAAAACGGTCTAGCTAGCTCGCCCGCGCCGAGACGCGTCTTCCGACACCTCAAACGTGCGGCTGGCTCGCATAGAACCGCGAAAAATTTAAAACATTCCTTTTTAGCATTTCGCCAAAATCCACCTAAGGAAGCCCCGTTCAGACAAAAATTGCAATATCTTTATAACCAGGATAGATATTTTGACACAGTTTTCAGCTGTTACGTTGTCGGATAGGTCTCCCTTAACGTTTTGACTAATTTTTATTGACCTACCCTGAAATTAAATTTCAGTCCTAGTACTTAGGCAATTTTTGTGAAAATTTTAATACTTACCAACCTTTATCTAGTATACCCCTTAAGTAATTTCTGTTCTATTTGCGGAATCGAGTTTCCACCTGTCTAACCTCGGTTTTCGGGCGCTTTGCGCGAACTGAAAATCCGATCGGTCGCTGAAAACTCGATTTTTTCCTGAAAAAAGTGGTTTTTTGACCACCGTGCACATTTTTGCTCTTTTCAAAATTCTGAAAACGGTCTAGCTAGCTCGCCCGCGCCGAGACGCGTCTTCCGACACCTCAAACGTGCGGCTGGCTCGCATAGAACCGCGAAAAATTTAAAACATTCCTTTTTAGCAAATCGCCAAAATCCACCTAAGGAAGCCCCGTTCAGACAAAAATTGCAATATCTTTATAACCAGGATAGATATTTTGACACAGTTTTCAGCTGTTACGTTGTCGGATAGGTCTCCCTTAACGTTTTGACTAATTTTTATTGACCTACCCTGAAATTAAATTTCAGTCCTAGTACTTAGGCAATTTTTGTGAAAATTTTAATACTTACCAACCTTTATCTAGTATACCCCTTAAGTAATTTCTGTTCTATTTGCGGAATCGAGTTTCCACCTGTCTAACCTCGGTTTTCGGGCGCTTTGCGCGAACTGAAAATCCGATCGGTCGCTGAAAACTCGATTTTTTCCTGAAAAAAGTGGTTTTTTGACCACCGTGCACATTTTTGCTCTTTTCAAAATTCTGAAAACGGTCTAGCTAGCTCGCCCGCGCCGAGACGCGTCTTCCGACACCTCAAACGTGCGGCTGGCTCGCATAGAACCGCGAAAAATTTAAAACATTCCTTTTTAGCATTTCGCCAAAATCCACCTAAGGAAGCCCCGTTCAGACAAAAATTGCAATATCTTTATAACCAGGATAGATATTTTGACACAGTTTTCAGCTGTTACGTTGTCGGATAGGTCTCCCTTAACGTTTTGACTAATTTTTATTGACCTACCCTGAAATTAAATTTCAGTCCTAGTACTTAGGCAATTTTTGTGAAAATTTTAATACTTACCAACCTTTATCTAGTATACCCCTTAAGTAATTTCTGTTCTATTTGCGGAATCGAGTTTCCACCTGTCTAACCTCGGTTTTCGGGCGCTTTGCGCGAACTGAAAATCCGATCGGTCGCTGAAAACTCGATTTTTTCCTGAAAAAAGTGGTTTTTTGACCACCGTGCACATTTTTGCTCTTTTCAAAATTCTGAAAACGGTCTAGCTAGCTCGCCCGCGCCGAGACGCGTCTTCCGACACCTCAAACGTGCGGCTGGCTCGCATAGAACCGCGAAAAATTTAAAACATTCCTTTTTAGCATTTCGCCAAAATCCACCTAAGGAAGCCCCGTTCAGACAAAAATTGCAATATCTTTATAACCAGGATAGATATTTTGACACAGTTTTCAGCTGTTACGTTGTCGGATAGGTCTCCCTTAACGTTTTGACTAATTTTTATTGACCTACCCTGAAATTAAATTTCAGTCCTAGTACTTAGGCAATTTTTGTGAAAATTTTAATACTTACCAACCTTTATCTAGTATACCCCTTAAGTAATTTCTGTTCTATTTGCGGAATCGAGTTTCCACCTGTCTAACCTCGGTTTTCGGGCGCTTTGCGCGAACTGAAAATCCGATCGGTCGCTGAAAACTCGATTTTTTCCTGAAAAAAGTGGTTTTTTGACCACCGTGCACATTTTTGCTCTTTTCAAAATTCTGAAAACGGTCTAGCTAGCTCGCCCGCGCCGAGACGCGTCTTCCGACACCTCAAACGTGCGGCTGGCTCGCATAGAACCGCGAAAAATTTAAAACATTCCTTTTTAGCATTTCGCCAAAATCCACCTAAGGAAGCCCCGTTCAGACAAAAATTGCAATATCTTTATAACCAGGATAGATATTTTGACACAGTTTTCAGCTGTTACGTTGTCGGATAGGTCTCCCTTAACGTTTTGACTAATTTTTATTGACCTACCCTGAAATTAAATTTCAGTCCTAGTACTTAGGCAATTTTTGTGAAAATTTTAATACTTACCAACCTTTATCTAGTATACCCCTTAAGTAATTTCTGTTCTATTTGCGGAATCGAGTTTCCACCTGTCTAACCTCGGTTTTCGGGCGCTTTGCGCGAACTGAAAATCCGATCGGTCGCTGAAAACTCGATTTTTTCCTGAAAAAAGTGGTTTTTTGACCACCGTGCACATTTTTGCTCTTTTCAAAATTCTGAAAACGGTCTAGCTAGCTCGCCCGCGCCGAGACGCGTCTTCCGACACCTCAAACGTGCGGCTGGCTCGCATAGAACCGCGAAAAATTTAAAACATTCCTTTTTAGCATTTCGCCAAAATCATCCACCTAAGGAAGCCCCGTTCAGACAAAAATTGCAATATCTTTATAACCAGGATAGATATTTTGACACAGTTTTCAGCTGTTACGTTGTCGGATAGGTCTCCCTTAACGTTTTGACTAATTTTTATTGACCTACCCTGAAATTAAATTTCAGTCCTAGTACTTAGGCAATTTTTGTGAAAATTTTAATACTTACCAACCTTTATCTAGTATAAGAAAAGAAAGTAAAATTTAAAACATTGGTTAAAAGTGGTTTTTTGACCACCGTGCACATTTTTGCTCTTTTCAAAATTCTGAAAACGGTCTAGCTAGCTCTAGCTCGCCCGCGCCGAGACGCGTCTTCCGACACCTCAAACGTGCGGCTGGCTCGCATAGAACCGCGAAAAATTTAAAACATTCCTTTTTAGCATTTCGCCAAAATCCACCTAAGGAAGCCCCGTTCAGACAAAAATTGCAATATCTTTATAACCAGGATAGATATTTTGACACAGTTTTCAGCTGTTACGTTGTCGGATAGGTCTCCCTTAACGTTTTGACTAATTTTTATTGACCTACCCTGAAATTAAATTTCAGTCCTAGTACTTAGGCAATTTTTGTGAAAATTTTAATACTTACCAACCTTTATCTAGTATACCCCTTAAGTAATTTCTGTTCTATTTGCGGAATCGAGTTTCCACCTGTCTAACCTCGGTTTTCGGGCGCTTTGCGCGAACTGAAAATCCGATCGGTCGCTGAAAACTCGATTTTTTCCTGAAAAAAGTGGTTTTTTGACCACCGTGCACATTTTTGCTCTTTTCAAAATTCTGAAAACGGTCTAGCTAGCTCGCCCGCGCCGAGACGCGTCTTCCGACACCTCAAACGTGCGGCTGGCTCGCATAGAACCGCGAAAAATTTAAAACATTCCTTTTTAGCATTTCGCCAAAATCCACCTAAGGAAGCCCCGTTCAGACAAAAATTGCAATATCTTTATAACCAGGATAGATATTTTGACACAGTTTTCAGCTGTTACGTTGTCGGATAGGTCTCCCTTAACGTTTTGACTAATTTTTATTGACCTACCCTGAAATTAAATTTCAGTCCTAGTACTTAGGCAATTTTTGTGAAAATTTTAATACTTACCAACCTTTATCTAGTATACCCCTTAAGTAATTTCTGTTCTATTTGCGGAATCGAGTTTCCACCTGTCTAACCTCGGTTTTCGGGCGCTTTGCGCGAACTGAAAATCCGATCGGTCGCTGAAAACTCGATTTTTTCCTGAAAAAAGTGGTTTTTTGACCACCGTGCACATTTTTGCTCTTTTCAAAATTCTGAAAACGGTCTAGCTAGCTCGCCCGCGCCGAGACGCGTCTTCCGACACCTCAAACGTGCGGCTGGCTCGCATAGAACCGCGAAAAATTTAAAACATTCCTTTTTAGCATTTCGCCAAAATCCACCTAAGGAAGCCCCGTTCAGACAAAAATTGCAATATCTTTATAACCAGGATAGATATTTTGACACAGTTTTCAGCTGTTACGTTGTCGGATAGGTCTCCCTTAACGTTTTGACTAATTTTTATTGACCTACCCTGAAATTAAATTTCAGTCCTAGTACTTAGGCAATTTTTGTGAAAATTTTAATACTTACCAACCTTTATCTAGTATACCCCTTAAGTAATTTCTGTTCTATTTGCGGAATCGAGTTTCCACCTGTCTAACCTCGGTTTTCGGGCGCTTTGCGCGAACTGAAAATCCGATCGGTCGCTGAAAACTCGATTTTTTCCTGAAAAAAGTGGTTTTTTGACCACCGTGCACATTTTTGCTCTTTTCAAAATTCTGAAAACGGTCTAGCTAGCTCGCCCGCGCCGAGACGCGTCTTCCGACACCTCAAACGTGCGGCTGGCTCGCATAGAACCGCGAAAAATTTAAAACATTCCTTTTTAGCATTTCGCCAAAATCCACCTAAGGAAGCCCCGTTCAGACAAAAATTGCAATATCTTTATAACCAGGATAGATATTTTGACACAGTTTTCAGCTGTTACGTTGTCGGATAGGTCTCCCTTAACGTTTTGACTAATTTTTATTGACCTACCCTGAAATTAAATTTCAGTCCTAGTACTTAGGCAATTTTTGTGAAAATTTTAATACTTACCAACCTTTATCTAGTATAAGAAAAGAAAGTAAAATTTAAAACATTGGTTAAAAGTGGTTTTTTGACCACCGTGCACATTTTTGCTCTTTTCAAAATTCTGAAAACGGTCTAGCTAGCTCGCCCGCGCCGAGACGCGTCTTCCGACACCTCAAACGTGCGGCTGGCTCGCATAGAACCGCGAAAAATTTAAAACATTCCTTTTTAGCATTTCGCCAAAATCCACCTAAGGAAGCCCCGTTCAGACAAAAATTGCAATATCTTTATAACCAGGATAGATATTTTGACACAGTTTTCAGCTGTTACGTTGTCGGATAGGTCTCCCTTAACGTTTTGACTAATTTTTATTGACCTACCCTGAAATTAAATTTCAGTCCTAGTACTTAGGCAATTTTTGTGAAAATTTTAATACTTACCAACCTTTATCTAGTATACCCCTTAAGTAATTTCTGTTCTATTTGCGGAATCGAGTTTCCACCTGTCTAACCTCGGTTTTCGGGCGCTTTGCGCGAACTGAAAATCCGATCGGTCGCTGAAAACTCGATTTTTTCCTGAAAAAAGTGGTTTTTTGACCACCGTGCACATTTTTGCTCTTTTCAAAATTCTGAAAACGGTCTAGCTAGCTCGCCCGCGCCGAGACGCGTCTTCCGACACCTCAAACGTGCGGCTGGCTCGCATAGAACCGCGAAAAATTTAAAACATTCCTTTTTAGCATTTCGCCAAAATCATCCACCTAAGGAAGCCCCGTTCAGACAAAAATTGCAATATCTTTATAACCAGGATAGATATTTTGACACAGTTTTCAGCTGTTACGTTGTCGGATAGGTCTCCCTTAACGTTTTGACTAATTTTTATTGACCTACCCTGAAATTAAATTTCAGTCCTAGTACTTAGGCAATTTTTGTGAAAATTTTAATACTTACCAACCTTTATCTAGTATACCCCTTAAGTAATTTCTGTTCTATTTGCGGAATCGAGTTTCCACCTGTCTAACCTCGGTTTTCGGGCGCTTTGCGCGAACTGAAAATCCGATCGGTCGCTGAAAACTCGATTTTTTCCTGAAAAAAGTGGTTTTTTGACCACCGTGCACATTTTTGCTCTTTTCAAAATTCTGAAAACGGTCTAGCTAGCTCGCCCGCGCCGAGACGCGTCTTCCGACACCTCAAACGTGCGGCTGGCTCGCATAGAACCGCGAAAAATTTAAAACATTCCTTTTTAGCATTTCGCCAAAATCCACCTAAGGAAGCCCCGTTCAGACAAAAATTGCAATATCTTTATAACCAGGATAGATATTTTGACACAGTTTTCAGCTGTTACGTTGTCGGATAGGTCTCCCTTAACGTTTTGACTAATTTTTATTGACCTACCCTGAAATTAAATTTCAGTCCTAGTACTTAGGCAATTTTTGTGAAAATTTTAATACTTACCAACCTTTATCTAGTATACCCCTTAAGTAATTTCTGTTCTATTTGCGGAATCGAGTTTCCACCTGTCTAACCTCGGTTTTCGGGCGCTTTGCGCGAACTGAAAATCCGATCGGTCGCTGAAAACTCGATTTTTTCCTGAAAAAAGTGGTTTTTTGACCACCGTGCACATTTTTGCTCTTTTCAAAATTCTGAAAACGGTCTAGCTAGCTCGCCCGCGCCGAGACGCGTCTTCCGACACCTCAAACGTGCGGCTGGCTCGCATAGAACCGCGAAAAATTTAAAACATTCCTTTTTAGCATTTCGCCAAAATCCACCTAAGGAAGCCCCGTTCAGACAAAAATTGCAATATCTTTATAACCAGGATAGATATTTTGACACAGTTTTCAGCTGTTACGTTGTCGGATAGGTCTCCCTTAACGTTTTGACTAATTTTTATTGACCTACCCTGAAATTAAATTTCAGTCCTAGTACTTAGGCAATTTTTGTGAAAATTTTAATACTTACCAACCTTTATCTAGTATACCCCTTAAGTAATTTCTGTTCTATTTGCGGAATCGAGTTTCCACCTGTCTAACCTCGGTTTTCGGGCGCTTTGCGCGAACTGAAAATCCGATCGGTCGCTGAAAACTCGATTTTTTCCTGAAAAAAGTGGTTTTTTGACCACCGTGCACATTTTTGCTCTTTTCAAAATTCTGAAAACGGTCTAGCTAGCTCGCCCGCGCCGAGACGCGTCTTCCGACACCTCAAACGTGCGGCTGGCTCGCATAGAACCGCGAAAAATTTAAAACATTCCTTTTTAGCATTTCGCCAAAATCCACCTAAGGAAGCCCCGTTCAGACAAAAATTGCAATATCTTTATAACCAGGATAGATATTTTGACACAGTTTTCAGCTGTTACGTTGTCGGATAGGTCTCCCTTAACGTTTTGACTAATTTTTATTGACCTACCCTGAAATTAAATTTCAGTCCTAGTACTTAGGCAATTTTTGTGAAAATTTTAATACTTACCAACCTTTATCTAGTATACCCCTTAAGTAATTTCTGTTCTATTTGCGGAATCGAGTTTCCACCTGTCTAACCTCGGTTTTCGGGCGCTTTGCGCGAACTGAAAATCCGATCGGTCGCTGAAAACTCGATTTTTTCCTGAAAAAAGTGGTTTTTTGACCACCGTGCACATTTTTGCTCTTTTCAAAATTCTGAAAACGGTCTAGCTAGCTCGCCCGCGCCGAGACGCGTCTTCCGACACCTCAAACGTGCGGCTGGCTCGCATAGAACCGCGAAAAATTTAAAACATTCCTTTTTAGCATTTCGCCAAAATCCACCTAAGGAAGCCCCGTTCAGACAAAAATTGCAATATCTTTATAACCAGGATAGATATTTTGACACAGTTTTCAGCTGTTACGTTGTCGGATAGGTCTCCCTTAACGTTTTGACTAATTTTTATTGACCTACCCTGAAATTAAATTTCAGTCCTAGTACTTAGGCAATTTTTGTGAAAATTTTAATACTTACCAACCTTTATCTAGTATACCCCTTAAGTAATTTCTGTTCTATTTGCGGAATCGAGTTTCCACCTGTCTAACCTCGGTTTTCGGGCGCTTTGCGCGAACTGAAAATCCGATCGGTCGCTGAAAACTCGATTTTTTCCTGAAAAAAGTGGTTTTTTGACCACCGTGCACATTTTTGCTCTTTTCAAAATTCTGAAAACGGTCTAGCTAGCTCGCCCGCGCCGAGACGCGTCTTCCGACACCTCAAACGTGCGGCTGGCTCGCATAGAACCGCGAAAAATTTAAAACATTCCTTTTTAGCATTTCGCCAAAATCATCCACCTAAGGAAGCCCCGTTCAGACAAAAATTGCAATATCTTTATAACCAGGATAGATATTTTGACACAGTTTTCAGCTGTTACGTTGTCGGATAGGTCTCCCTTAACGTTTTGACTAATTTTTATTGACCTACCCTGAAATTAAATTTCAGTCCTAGTACTTAGGCAATTTTTGTGAAAATTTTAATACTTACCAACCTTTATCTAGTATACCCCTTAAGTAATTTCTGTTCTATTTGCGGAATCGAGTTTCCACCTGTCTAACCTCGGTTTTCGGGCGCTTTGCGCGAACTGAAAATCCGATCGGTCGCTGAAAACTCGATTTTTTCCTGAAAAAAGTGGTTTTTTGACCACCGTGCACATTTTTGCTCTTTTCAAAATTCTGAAAACGGTCTAGCTAGCTCGCCCGCGCCGAGACGCGTCTTCCGACACCTCAAACGTGCGGCTGGCTCGCACAGAACCGCGAAAAATTTAAAACATTCCTTTTTAGCATTTCGCCAAAATCCACCTAAGGAAGCCCCGTTCAGACAAAAATTGCAATATCTTTATAACCAGGATAGATATTTTGACACAGTTTTCAGCTGTTACGTTGTCGGATAGGTCTCCCTTAACGTTTTGACTAATTTTTATTGACCTACCCTGAAATTAAATTTCAGTCCTAGTACTTAGGCAATTTTTGTGAAAATTTTAATACTTACCAACCTTTATCTAGTATAAGAAAAGAAAGTAAAATTTAAAACATTGGTTAAAAGTGGTTTTTTGACCACCGTGCACATTTTTGCTCTTTTCAAAATTCTGAAAACGGTCTAGCTAGCTCGCCCGCGCCGAGACGCGTCTTCCGACACCTCAAACGTGCGGCTGGCTCGCATAGAACCGCGAAAAATTTAAAACATTCCTTTTTAGCATTTCGCCAAAATCCACCTAAGGAAGCCCCGTTCAGACAAAAATTGCAATATCTTTATAACCAGGATAGATATTTTGACACAGTTTTCAGCTGTTACGTTGTCGGATAGGTCTCCCTTAACGTTTTGACTAATTTTTATTGACCTACCCTGAAATTAAATTTCAGTCCTAGTACTTAGGCAATTTTTGTGAAAATTTTAATACTTACCAACCTTTATCTAGTATACCCCTTAAGTAATTTCTGTTCTATTTGCGGAATCGAGTTTCCACCTGTCTAACCTCGGTTTTCGGGCGCTTTGCGCGAACTGAAAATCCGATCGGTCGCTGAAAACTCGATTTTTTCCTGAAAAAAGTGGTTTTTTGACCACCGTGCACATTTTTGCTCTTTTCAAAATTCTGAAAACGGTCTAGCTAGCTCGCCCGCGCCGAGACGCGTCTTCCGACACCTCAAACGTGCGGCTGGCTCGCATAGAACCGCGAAAAATTTAAAACATTCCTTTTTAGCATTTCGCCAAAATCCACCTAAGGAAGCCCCGTTCAGACAAAAATTGCAATATCTTTATAACCAGGATAGATATTTTGACACAGTTTTCAGCTGTTACGTTGTCGGATAGGTCTCCCTTAACGTTTTGACTAATTTTTATTGACCTACCCTGAAATTAAATTTCAGTCCTAGTACTTAGGCAATTTTTGTGAAAATTTTAATACTTACCAACCTTTATCTAGTATACCCCTTAAGTAATTTCTGTTCTATTTGCGGAATCGAGTTTCCACCTGTCTAACCTCGGTTTTCGGGCGCTTTGCGCGAACTGAAAATCCGATCGGTCGCTGAAAACTCGATTTTTTCCTGAAAAAAGTGGTTTTTTGACCACCGTGCACATTTTTGCTCTTTTCAAAATTCTGAAAACGGTCTAGCTAGCTCGCCCGCGCCGAGACGCGTCTTCCGACACCTCAAACGTGCGGCTGGCTCGCATAGAACCGCGAAAAATTTAAAACATTCCTTTTTAGCATTTCGCCAAAATCATCCACCTAAGGAAGCCCCGTTCAGACAAAAATTGCAATATCTTTATAACCAGGATAGATATTTTGACACAGTTTTCAGCTGTTACGTTGTCGGATAGGTCTCCCTTAACGTTTTGACTAATTTTTATTGACCTACCCTGAAATTAAATTTCAGTCCTAGTACTTAGGCAATTTTTGTGAAAATTTTAATACTTACCAACCTTTATCTAGTATACCCCTTAAGTAATTTCTGTTCTATTTGCGGAATCGAGTTTCCACCTGTCTAACCTCGGTTTTCGGGCGCTTTGCGCGAACTGAAAATCCGATCGGTCGCTGAAAACTCGATTTTTTCCTGAAAAAAGTGGTTTTTTGACCACCGTGCACATTTTTGCTCTTTTCAAAATTCTGAAAACGGTCTAGCTAGCTCGCCCGCGCCGAGACGCGTCTTCCGACACCTCAAACGTGCGGCTGGCTCGCATAGAACCGCGATAAATTTAAAACATTCCTTTTTAGCATTTCGCCAAAATCCACCTAAGGAAGCCCCGTTCAGACAAAAATTGCAATATCTTTATAACCAGGATAGATATTTTGACACAGTTTTCAGCTGTTACGTTGTCGGATAGGTCTCCCTTAACGTTTTGACTAATTTTTATTGACCTACCCTGAAATTAAATTTCAGTCCTAGTACTTAGGCAATTTTTGTGAAAATTTTAATACTTACCAACCTTTATCTAGTATAAGAAAAGAAAGTAAAATTTAAAACATTGGTTAAAAGTGGTTTTTTGACCACCGTGCACACTTTTGCTCTTTTCAAAATTCTGAAAACGGTCTAGCTAGCTCGCCCGCGCCGAGACGCGTCTTCCGACACCTCAAACGTGCGGCTGGCTCGCATAGAACCGCGAAAAATTTAAAACATTCCTTTTTAGCATTTCGCCAAAATCCACCTAAGGAAGCCCCGTTCAGACAAAAATTGCAATATCTTTATAACCAGGATAGATATTTTGACACAGTTTTCAGCTGTTACGTTGTCGGATAGGTCTCCCTTAACGTTTTGACTAATTTTTATTGACCTACCCTGAAATTAAATTTCAGTCCTAGTACTTAGGCAATTTTTGTGAAAATTTTAATACTTACCAACCTTTATCTAGTATACCCCTTAAGTAATTTCTGTTCTATTTGCGGAATCGAGTTTCCACCTGTCTAACCTCGGTTTTCGGGCGCTTTGCGCGAACTGAAAATCCGATCGGTCGCTGAAAACTCGATTTTTTCCTGAAAAAAGTGGTTTTTTGACCACCGTGCACATTTTTGCTCTTTTCAAAATTCTGAAAACGGTCTAGCTAGCTCGCCCGCGCCGAGACGCGTCTTCCGACACCTCAAACGTGCGGCTGGCTCGCATAGAACCGCGAAAAATTTAAAACATTCCTTTTTAGCATTTCGCCAAAATCCACCTAAGGAAGCCCCGTTCAGACAAAAATTGCAATATCTTTATAACCAGGATAGATATTTTGACACAGTTTTCAGCTGTTACGTTGTCGGATAGGTCTCCCTTAACGTTTTGACTAATTTTTATTGACCTACCCTGAAATTAAATTTCAGTCCTAGTACTTAGGCAATTTTTGTGAAAATTTTAATACTTACCAACCTTTATCTAGTATACCCCTTAAGTAATTTCTGTTCTATTTGCGGAATCGAGTTTCCACCTGTCTAACCTCGGTTTTCGGGCGCTTTGCGCGAACTGAAAATCCGATCGGTCGCTGAAAACTCGATTTTTTCCTGAAAAAAGTGGTTTTTTGACCACCGTGCACATTTTTGCTCTTTTCAAAATTCTGAAAACGGTCTAGCTAGCTCGCCCGCGCCGAGACGCGTCTTCCGACACCTCAAACGTGCGGCTGGCTCGCATAGAACCGCGAAAAATTTAAAACATTCCTTTTTAGCATTTCGCCAAAATCCACCTAAGGAAGCCCCGTTCAGACAAAAATTGCAATATCTTTATAACCAGGATAGATATTTTGACACAGTTTTCAGCTGTTACGTTGTCGGATAGGTCTCCCTTAACGTTTTGACTAATTTTTATTGACTTACCCTGAAATTAAATTTCAGTCCTAGTACTTAGGCAATTTTTGTGAAAATTTTAATACTTACCAACCTTTATCTAGTATACCCCTTAAGTAATTTCTGTTCTATTTGCGGAATCGAGTTTCCACCTGTCTAACCTCGGTTTTCGGGCGCTTTGCGCGAACTGAAAATCCGATCGGTCGCTGAAAACTCGATTTTTTCCTGAAAAAAGTGGTTTTTTGACCACCGTGCACATTTTTGCTCTTTTCAAAATTCTGAAAACGGTCTAGCTAGCTCGCCCGCGCCGAGACGCGTCTTCCGACACCTCAAACGTGCGGCTGGCTCGCATAGAACCGCGAAAAATTTAAAACATTCCTTTTTAGCATTTCGCCAAAATCCACCTAAGGAAGCCCCGTTCAGACAAAAATTGCAATATCTTTATAACCAGGATAGATATTTTGACACAGTTTTCAGCTGTTACGTTGTCGGATAGGTCTCCCTTAACGTTTTGACTAATTTTTATTGACCTACCCTGAAATTAAATTTCAGTCCTAGTACTTAGGCAATTTTTGTGAAAATTTTAATACTTACCAACCTTTATCTAGTATACCCCTTAAGTAATTTCTGTTCTATTTGCGGAATCGAGTTTCCACCTGTCTAACCTCGGTTTTCGGGCGCTTTGCGCGAACTGAAAATCCGATCGGTCGCTGAAAACTCGATTTTTTCCTGAAAAAAGTGGTTTTTTGACCACCGTGCACATTTTTGCTCTTTTCAAAATTCTGAAAACGGTCTAGCTAGCTCGCCCGCGCCGAGACGCGTCTTCCGACACCTCAAACGTGCGGCTGGCTCGCATAGAACCGCGAAAAATTTAAAACATTCCTTTTTAGCATTTCGCCAAAATCCACCTAAGGAAGCCCCGTTCAGACAAAAATTGCAATATCTTTATAACCAGGATAGATATTTTGACACAGTTTTCAGCTGTTACGTTGTCGGATAGGTCTCCCTTAACGTTTTGACTAATTTTTATTGACCTACCCTGAAATTAAATTTCAGTCCTAGTACTTAGGCAATTTTTGTGAAAATTTTAATACTTACCAACCTTTATCTAGTATACCCCTTAAGTAATTTCTGTTCTATTTGCGGAATCGAGTTTCCACCTGTCTAACCTCGGTTTTCGGGCGCTTTGCGCGAACTGAAAATCCGATCGGTCGCTGAAAACTCGATTTTTTCCTGAAAAAAGTGGTTTTTTGACCACCGTGCACATTTTTGCTCTTTTCAAAATTCTGAAAACGGTCTAGCTAGCTCGCCCGCGCCGAGACGCGTCTTCCGACACCTCAAACGTGCGGCTGGCTCGCATAGAACCGCGAAAAATTTAAAACATTCCTTTTTAGCATTTCGCCAAAATCATCCACCTAAGGAAGCCCCGTTCAGACAAAAATTGCAATATCTTTATAACCAGGATAGATATTTTGACACAGTTTTCAGCTGTTACGTTGTCGGATAGGTCTCCCTTAACGTTTTGACTAATTTTTATTGACCTACCCTGAAATTAAATTTCAGTCCTAGTACTTAGGCAATTTTTGTGAAAATTTTAATACTTACCAACCTTTATCTAGTATAAGAAAAGAAAGTAAAATTTAAAACATTGGTTAAAAGTGGTTTTTTGACCACCGTGCACATTTTTGCTCTTTTCAAAATTCTGAAAACGGTCTAGCTAGCTCGCCCGCGCCGAGACGCGTCTTCCGACACCTCAAACGTGCGGCTGGCTCGCATAGAACCGCGAAAAATTTAAAACATTCCTTTTTAGCATTTCGCCAAAATCCACCTAAGGAAGCCCCGTTCAGACAAAAATTGCAATATCTTTATAACCAGGATAGATATTTTGACACAGTTTTCAGCTGTTACGTTGTCGGATAGGTCTCCCTTAACGTTTTGACTAATTTTTATTGACCTACCCTGAAATTAAATTTCAGTCCTAGTACTTAGGCAATTTTTGTGAAAATTTTAATACTTACCAACCTTTATCTAGTATACCCCTTAAGTAATTTCTGTTCTATTTGCGGAATCGAGTTTCCACCTGTCTAACCTCGGTTTTCGGGCGCTTTGCGCGAACTGAAAATCCGATCGGTCGCTGAAAACTCGATTTTTTCCTGAAAAAAGTGGTTTTTTGACCACCGTGCACATTTTTGCTCTTTTCAAAATTCTGAAAACGGTCTAGCTAGCTCGCCCGCGCCGAGACGCGTCTTCCGACACCTCAAACGTGCGGCTGGCTCGCATAGAACCGCGAAAAATTTAAAACATTCCTTTTTAGCATTTCGCCAAAATCATCCACCTAAGGAAGCCCCGTTCAGACAAAAATTGCAATATCTTTATAACCAGGATAGATATTTTGACACAGTTTTCAGCTGTTACGTTGTCGGATAGGTCTCCCTTAACGTTTTGACTAATTTTTATTGACCTACCCTGAAATTAAATTTCAGTCCTAGTACTTAGGCAATTTTTGTGAAAATTTTAATACTTACCAACCTTTATCTAGTATACCCCTTAAGTAATTTCTGTTCTATTTGCGGAATCGAGTTTCCACCTGTCTAACCTCGGTTTTCGGGCGCTTTGCGCGAACTGAAAATCCGATCGGTCGCTGAAAACTCGATTTTTTCCTGAAAAAAGTGGTTTTTTGACCACCGTGCACATTTTTGCTCTTTTCAAAATTCTGAAAACGGTCTAGCTAGCTCGCCCGCGCCGAGACGCGTCTTCCGACACCTCAAACGTGCGGCTGGCTCGCATAGAACCGCGAAAAATTTAAAACATTCCTTTTTAGCATTTCGCCAAAATCCACCTAAGGAAGCCCCGTTCAGACAAAAATTGCAATATCTTTATAACCAGGATAGATATTTTGACACAGTTTTCAGCTGTTACGTTGTCGGATAGGTCTCCCTTAACGTTTTGACTAATTTTTATTGACCTACCCTGAAATTAAATTTCAGTCCTAGTACTTAGGCAATTTTTGTGAAAATTTTAATACTTACCAACCTTTATCTAGTATACCCCTTAAGTAATTTCTGTTCTATTTGCGGAATCGAGTTTCCACCTGTCTAACCTCGGTTTTCGGGCGCTTTGCGCGAACTGAAAATCCGATCGGTCGCTGAAAACTCGATTTTTTCCTGAAAAAAGTGGTTTTTTGACCACCGTGCACATTTTTGCTCTTTTCAAAATTCTGAAAACGGTCTAGCTAGCTCGCCCGCGCCGAGACGCGTCTTCCGACACCTCAAACGTGCGGCTGGCTCGCATAGAACCGCGAAAAATTTAAAACATTCCTTTTTAGCATTTCGCCAAAATCCACCTAAGGAAGCCCCGTTCAGACAAAAATTGCAATATCTTTATAACCAGGATAGATATTTTGACACAGTTTTCAGCTGTTACGTTGTCGGATAGGTCTCCCTTAACGTTTTGACTAATTTTTATTGACCTACCCTGAAATTAAATTTCAGTCCTAGTACTTAGGCAATTTTTGTGAAAATTTTAATACTTACCAACCTTTATCTAGTATACCCCTTAAGTAATTTCTGTTCTATTTGCGGAATCGAGTTTCCACCTGTCTAACCTCGGTTTTCGGGCGCTTTGCGCGAACTGAAAATCCGATCGGTCGCTGAAAACTCGATTTTTTCCTGAAAAAAGTGGTTTTTTGACCACCGTGCACATTTTTGCTCTTTTCAAAATTCTGAAAACGGTCTAGCTAGCTCGCCCGCGCCGAGACGCGTCTTCCGACACCTCAAACGTGCGGCTGGCTCGCATAGAACCGCGAAAAATTTAAAACATTCCTTTTTAGCATTTCGCCAAAATCCACCTAAGGAAGCCCCGTTCAGACAAAAATTGCAATATCTTTATAACCAGGATAGATATTTTGACACAGTTTTCAGCTGTTACGTTGTCGGATAGGTCTCCCTTAACGTTTTGACTAATTTTTATTGACCTACCCTGAAATTAAATTTCAGTCCTAGTACTTAGGCAATTTTTGTGAAAATTTTAATACTTACCAACCTTTATCTAGTATAAGAAAAGAAAGTAAAATTTAAAACATTGGTTAAAAGTGGTTTTTTGACCACCGTGCACATTTTTGCTCTTTTCAAAATTCTGAAAACGGTCTAGCTAGCTCGCCCGCGCCGAGACGCGTCTTCCGACACCTCAAACGTGCGGCTGGCTCGCATAGAACCGCGAAAAATTTAAAACATTCCTTTTTAGCATTTCGCCAAAATCCACCTAAGGAAGCCCCGTTCAGACAAAAATTGCAATATCTTTATAACCAGGATAGATATTTTGACACAGTTTTCAGCTGTTACGTTGTCGGATAGGTCTCCCTTAACGTTTTGACTAATTTTTATTGACCTACCCTGAAATTAAATTTCAGTCCTAGTACTTAGGCAATTTTTGTGAAAATTTTAATACTTACCAACCTTTATCTAGTATACCCCTTAAGTAATTTCTGTTCTATTTGCGGAATCGAGTTTCCACCTGTCTAACCTCGGTTTTCGGGCGCTTTGCGCGAACTGAAAATCCGATCGGTCGCTGAAAACTCGATTTTTTCCTGAAAAAAGTGGTTTTTTGACCACCGTGCACATTTTTGCTCTTTTCAAAATTCTGAAAACGGTCTAGCTAGCTCGCCCGCGCCGAGACGCGTCTTCCGACACCTCAAACGTGCGGCTGGCTCGCATAGAACCGCGAAAAATTTAAAACATTCCTTTTTAGCATTTCGCCAAAATCCACCTAAGGAAGCCCCGTTCAGACAAAAATTGCAATATCTTTATAACCAGGATAGATATTTTGACACAGTTTTCAGCTGTTACGTTGTCGGATAGGTCTCCCTTAACGTTTTGACTAATTTTTATTGACCTACCCTGAAATTAAATTTCAGTCCTAGTACTTAGGCAATTTTTGTGAAAATTTTAATACTTACCAACCTTTATCTAGTATACCCCTTAAGTAATTTCTGTTCTATTTGCGGAATCGAGTTTCCACCTGTCTAACCTCGGTTTTCGGGCGCTTTGCGCGAACTGAAAATCCGATCGGTCGCTGAAAACTCGATTTTTTCCTGAAAAAAGTGGTTTTTTGACCACCGTGCACATTTTTGCTCTTTTCAAAATTCTGAAAACGGTCTAGCTAGCTCGCCCGCGCCGAGACGCGTCTTCCGACACCTCAAACGTGCGGCTGGCTCGCATAGAACCGCGAAAAATTTAAAACATTCCTTTTTAGCATTTCGCCAAAATCATCCACCTAAGGAAGCCCCGTTCAGACAAAAATTGCAATATCTTTATAACCAGGATAGATATTTTGACACAGTTTTCAGCTGTTACGTTGTCGGATAGGTCTCCCTTAACGTTTTGACTAATTTTTATTGACCTACCCTGAAATTAAATTTCAGTCCTAGTACTTAGGCAATTTTTGTGAAAATTTTAATACTTACCAACCTTTATCTAGTATACCCCTTAAGTAATTTCTGTTCTATTTGCGGAATCGAGTTTCCACCTGTCTAACCTCGGTTTTCGGGCGCTTTGCGCGAACTGAAAATCCGATCGGTCGCTGAAAACTCGATTTTTTCCTGAAAAAAGTGGTTTTTTGACCACCGTGCACATTTTTGCTCTTTTCAAAATTCTGAAAACGGTCTAGCTAGCTCGCCCGCGCCGAGACGCGTCTTCCGACACCTCAAACGTGCGGCTGGCTCGCATAGAACCGCGAAAAATTTAAAACATTCCTTTTTAGCATTTCGCCAAAATCCACCTAAGGAAGCCCCGTTCAGACAAAAATTGCAATATCTTTATAACCAGGATAGATATTTTGACACAGTTTTCAGCTGTTACGTTGTCGGATAGGTCTCCCTTAACGTTTTGACTAATTTTTATTGACCTACCCTGAAATTAAATTTCAGTCCTAGTACTTAGGCAATTTTTGTGAAAATTTTAATACTTACCAACCTTTATCTAGTATAAGAAAAGAAAGTAAAATTTAAAACATTGGTTAAAAGTGGTTTTTTGACCACCGTGCACATTTTTGCTCTTTTCAAAATTCTGAAAACGGTCTAGCTAGCTCGCCCGCGCCGAGACGCGTCTTCCGACACCTCAAACGTGCGGCTGGCTCGCATAGAACCGCGAAAAATTTAAAACATTCCTTTTTAGCATTTCGCCAAAATCCACCTAAGGAAGCCCCGTTCAGACAAAAATTGCAATATCTTTATAACCAGGATAGATATTTTGACACAGTTTTCAGCTGTTACGTTGTCGGATAGGTCTCCCTTAACGTTTTGACTAATTTTTATTGACCTACCCTGAAATTAAATTTCAGTCCTAGTACTTAGGCAATTTTTGTGAAAATTTTAATACTTACCAACCTTTATCTAGTATACCCCTTAAGTAATTTCTGTTCTATTTGCGGAATCGAGTTTCCACCTGTCTAACCTCGGTTTTCGGGCGCTTTGCGCGAACTGAAAATCCGATCGGTCGCTGAAAACTCGATTTTTTCCTGAAAAAAGTGGTTTTTTGACCACCGTGCACATTTTTGCTCTTTTCAAAATTCTGAAAACGGTCTAGCTAGCTCGCCCGCGCCGAGACGCGTCTTCCGACACCTCAAACGTGCGGCTGGCTCGCATAGAACCGCGAAAAATTTAAAACATTCCTTTTTAGCATTTCGCCAAAATCATCCACCTAAGGAAGCCCCGTTCAGACAAAAATTGCAATATCTTTATAACCAGGATAGATATTTTGACACAGTTTTCAGCTGTTACGTTGTCGGATAGGTCTCCCTTAACGTTTTGACTAATTTTTATTGACCTACCCTGAAATTAAATTTCAGTCCTAGTACTTAGGCAATTTTTGTGAAAATTTTAATACTTACCAACCTTTATCTAGTATACCCCTTAAGTAATTTCTGTTCTATTTGCGGAATCGAGTTTCCACCTGTCTAACCTCGGTTTTCGGGCGCTTTGCGCGAACTGAAAATCCGATCGGTCGCTGAAAACTCGATTTTTTCCTGAAAAAAGTGGTTTTTTGACCACCGTGCACATTTTTGCTCTTTTCAAAATTCTGAAAACGGTCTAGCTAGCTCGCCCGCGCCGAGACGCGTCTTCCGACACCTCAAACGTGCGGCTGGCTCGCATAGAACCGCGAAAAATTTAAAACATTCCTTTTTAGCATTTCGCCAAAATCCACCTAAGGAAGCCCCGTTCAGACAAAAATTGCAATATCTTTATAACCAGGATAGATATTTTGACACAGTTTTCAGCTGTTACGTTGTCGGATAGGTCTCCCTTAACGTTTTGACTAATTTTTATTGACCTACCCTGAAATTAAATTTCAGTCCTAGTACTTAGGCAATTTTTGTGAAAATTTTAATACTTACCAACCTTTATCTAGTATAAGAAAAGAAAGTAAAATTTAAAACATTGGTTAAAAGTGGTTTTTTGACCACCGTGCACATTTTTGCTCTTTTCAAAATTCTGAAAACGGTCTAGCTAGCTCGCCCGCGCCGAGACGCGTCTTCCGACACCTCAAACGTGCGGCTGGCTCGCATAGAACCGCGAAAAATTTAAAACATTCCTTTTTAGCATTTCGCCAAAATCCACCTAAGGAAGCCCCGTTCAGACAAAAATTGCAATATCTTTATAACCAGGATAGATATTTTGACACAGTTTTCAGCTGTTACGTTGTCGGATAGGTCTCCCTTAACGTTTTGACTAATTTTTATTGACCTACCCTGAAATTAAATTTCAGTCCTAGTACTTAGGCAATTTTTGTGAAAATTTTAATACTTACCAACCTTTATCTAGTATACCCCTTAAGTAATTTCTGTTCTATTTGCGGAATCGAGTTTCCACCTGTCTAACCTCGGTTTTCGGGCGCTTTGCGCGAACTGAAAATCCGATCGGTCGCTGAAAACTCGATTTTTTCCTGAAAAAAGTGGTTTTTTGACCACCGTGCACATTTTTGCTCTTTTCAAAATTCTGAAAACGGTCTAGCTAGCTCGCCCGCGCCGAGACGCGTCTTCCGACACCTCAAACGTGCGGCTGGCTCGCATAGAACCGCGAAAAATTTAAAACATTCCTTTTTAGCATTTCGCCAAAATCCACCTAAGGAAGCCCCGTTCAGACAAAAATTGCAATATCTTTATAACCAGGATAGATATTTTGACACAGTTTTCAGCTGTTACGTTGTCGGATAGGTCTCCCTTAACGTTTTGACTAATTTTTATTGACCTACCCTGAAATTAAATTTCAGTCCTAGTACTTAGGCAATTTTTGTGAAAATTTTAATACTTACCAACCTTTATCTAGTATACCCCTTAAGTAATTTCTGTTCTATTTGCGGAATCGAGTTTCCACCTGTCTAACCTCGGTTTTCGGGCGCTTTGCGCGAACTGAAAATCCGATCGGTCGCTGAAAACTCGATTTTTTCCTGAAAAAAGTGGTTTTTTGACCACCGTGCACATTTTTGCTCTTTTCAAAATTCTGAAAACGGTCTAGCTAGCTCGCCCGCGCCGAGACGCGTCTTCCGACACCTCAAACGTGCGGCTGGCTCGCATAGAACCGCGAAAAATTTAAAACATTCCTTTTTAGCATTTCGCCAAAATCCACCTAAGGAAGCCCCGTTCAGACAAAAATTGCAATATCTTTATAACCAGGATAGATATTTTGACACAGTTTTCAGCTGTTACGTTGTCGGATAGGTCTCCCTTAACGTTTTGACTAATTTTTATTGACCTACCCTGAAATTAAATTTCAGTCCTAGTACTTAGGCAATTTTTGTGAAAATTTTAATACTTACCAACCTTTATCTAGTATACCCCTTAAGTAATTTCTGTTCTATTTGCGGAATCGAGTTTCCACCTGTCTAACCTCGGTTTTCGGGCGCTTTGCGCGAACTGAAAATCCGATCGGTCGCTGAAAACTCGATTTTTTCCTGAAAAAAGTGGTTTTTTGACCACCGTGCACATTTTTGCTCTTTTCAAAATTCTGAAAACGGTCTAGCTAGCTCGCCCGCGCCGAGACGCGTCTTCCGACACCTCAAACGTGCGGCTGGCTCGCATAGAACCGCGAAAAATTTAAAACATTCCTTTTTAGCATTTCGCCAAAATCCACCTAAGGAAGCCCCGTTCAGACAAAAATTGCAATATCTTTATAACCAGGATAGATATTTTGACACAGTTTTCAGCTGTTACGTTGTCGGATAGGTCTCCCTTAACGTTTTGACTAATTTTTATTGACCTACCCTGAAATTAAATTTCAGTCCTAGTACTTAGGCAATTTTTGTGAAAATTTTAATACTTACCAACCTTTATCTAGTATAAGAAAAGAAAGTAAAATTTAAAACATTGGTTAAAAGTGGTTTTTTGACCACCGTGCACATTTTTGCTCTTTTCAAAATTCTGAAAACGGTCTAGCTAGCTCGCCCGCGCCGAGACGCGTCTTCCGACACCTCAAACGTGCGGCTGGCTCGCATAGAACCGCGAAAAATTTAAAACATTCCTTTTTAGCATTTCGCCAAAATCATCCACCTAAGGAAGCCCCGTTCAGACAAAAATTGCAATATCTTTATAACCAGGATAGATATTTTGACACAGTTTTCAGCTGTTACGTTGTCGGATAGGTCTCCCTTAACGTTTTGACTAATTTTTATTGACCTACCCTGAAATTAAATTTCAGTCCTAGTACTTAGGCAATTTTTGTGAAAATTTTAATACTTACCAACCTTTATCTAGTATACCCCTTAAGTAATTTCTGTTCTATTTGCGGAATCGAGTTTCCACCTGTCTAACCTCGGTTTTCGGGCGCTTTGCGCGAACTGAAAATCCGATCGGTCGCTGAAAACTCGATTTTTTCCTGAAAAAAGTGGTTTTTTGACCACCGTGCACATTTTTGCTCTTTTCAAAATTCTGAAAACGGTCTAGCTAGCTCGCCCGCGCCGAGACGCGTCTTCCGACACCTCAAACGTGCGGCTGGCTCGCATAGAACCGCGAAAAATTTAAAACATTCCTTTTTAGCATTTCGCCAAAATCCACCTAAGGAAGCCCCGTTCAGACAAAAATTGCAATATCTTTATAACCAGGATAGATATTTTGACACAGTTTTCAGCTGTTACGTTGTCGGATAGGTCTCCCTTAACGTTTTGACTAATTTTTATTGACCTACCCTGAAATTAAATTTCAGTCCTAGTACTTAGGCAATTTTTGTGAAAATTTTAATACTTACCAACCTTTATCTAGTATAAGAAAAGAAAGTAAAATTTAAAACATTGGTTAAAAGTGGTTTTTTGACCACCGTGCACATTTTTGCTCTTTTCAAAATTCTGAAAACGGTCTAGCTAGCTCGCCCGCGCCGAGACGCGTCTTCCGACACCTCAAACGTGCGGCTGGCTCGCATAGAACCGCGAAAAATTTAAAACATTCCTTTTTAGCATTTCGCCAAAATCCACCTAAGGAAGCCCCGTTCAGACAAAAATTGCAATATCTTTATAACCAGGATAGATATTTTGACACAGTTTTCAGCTGTTACGTTGTCGGATAGGTCTCCCTTAACGTTTTGACTAATTTTTATTGACCTACCCTGAAATTAAATTTCAGTCCTAGTACTTAGGCAATTTTTGTGAAAATTTTAATACTTACCAACCTTTATCTAGTATACCCCTTAAGTAATTTCTGTTCTATTTGCGGAATCGAGTTTCCACCTGTCTAACCTCGGTTTTCGGGCGCTTTGCGCGAACTGAAAATCCGATCGGTCGCTGAAAACTCGATTTTTTCCTGAAAAAAGTGGTTTTTTGACCACCGTGCACATTTTTGCTCTTTTCAAAATTCTGAAAACGGTCTAGCTAGCTCGCCCGCGCCGAGACGCGTCTTCCGACACCTCAAACGTGCGGCTGGCTCGCATAGAACCGCGAAAAATTTAAAACATTCCTTTTTAGCATTTCGCCAAAATCCACCTAAGGAAGCCCCGTTCAGACAAAAATTGCAATATCTTTATAACCAGGATAGATATTTTGACACAGTTTTCAGCTGTTACGTTGTCGGATAGGTCTCCCTTAACGTTTTGACTAATTTTTATTGACCTACCCTGAAATTAAATTTCAGTCCTAGTACTTAGGCAATTTTTGTGAAAATTTTAATACTTACCAACCTTTATCTAGTATACCCCTTAAGTAATTTCTGTTCTATTTGCGGAATCGAGTTTCCACCTGTCTAACCTCGGTTTTCGGGCGCTTTGCGCGAACTGAAAATCCGATCGGTCGCTGAAAACTCGATTTTTTCCTGAAAAAAGTGGTTTTTTGACCACCGTGCACATTTTTGCTCTTTTCAAAATTCTGAAAACGGTCTAGCTAGCTCGCCCGCGCCGAGACGCGTCTTCCGACACCTCAAACGTGCGGCTGGCTCGCATAGAACCGCGAAAAATTTAAAACATTCCTTTTTAGCATTTCGCCAAAATCCACCTAAGGAAGCCCCGTTCAGACAAAAATTGCAATATCTTTATAACCAGGATAGATATTTTGACACAGTTTTCAGCTGTTACGTTGTCGGATAGGTCTCCCTTAACGTTTTGACTAATTTTTATTGACCTACCCTGAAATTAAATTTCAGTCCTAGTACTTAGGCAATTTTTGTGAAAATTTTAATACTTACCAACCTTTATCTAGTATACCCCTTAAGTAATTTCTGTTCTATTTGCGGAATCGAGTTTCCACCTGTCTAACCTCGGTTTTCGGGCGCTTTGCGCGAACTGAAAATCCGATCGGTCGCTGAAAACTCGATTTTTTCCTGAAAAAAGTGGTTTTTTGACCACCGTGCACATTTTTGCTCTTTTCAAAATTCTGAAAACGGTCTAGCTAGCTCGCCCGCGCCGAGACGCGTCTTCCGACACCTCAAACGTGCGGCTGGCTCGCATAGAACCGCGAAAAATTTAAAACATTCCTTTTTAGCATTTCGCCAAAATCCACCTAAGGAAGCCCCGTTCAGACAAAAATTGCAATATCTTTATAACCAGGATAGATATTTTGACACAGTTTTCAGCTGTTACGTTGTCGGATAGGTCTCCCTTAACGTTTTGACTAATTTTTATTGACCTACCCTGAAATTAAATTTCAGTCCTAGTACTTAGGCAATTTTTGTGAAAATTTTAATACTTACCAACCTTTATCTAGTATAAGAAAAGAAAGTAAAATTTAAAACATTGGTTAAAAGTGGTTTTTTGACCACCGTGCACATTTTTGCTCTTTTCAAAATTCTGAAAACGGTCTAGCTAGCTCGCCCGCGCCGAGACGCGTCTTCCGACACCTCAAACGTGCGGCTGGCTCGCATAGAACCGCGAAAAATTTAAAACATTCCTTTTTAGCATTTCGCCAAAATCCACCTAAGGAAGCCCCGTTCAGACAAAAATTGCAATATCTTTATAACCAGGATAGATATTTTGACACAGTTTTCAGCTGTTACGTTGTCGGATAGGTCTCCCTTAACGTTTTGACTAATTTTTATTGACCTACCCTGAAATTAAATTTCAGTCCTAGTACTTAGGCAATTTTTGTGAAAATTTTAATACTTACCAACCTTTATCTAGTATACCCCTTAAGTAATTTCTGTTCTATTTGCGGAATCGAGTTTCCACCTGTCTAACCTCGGTTTTCGGGCGCTTTGCGCGAACTGAAAATCCGATCGGTCGCTGAAAACTCGATTTTTTCCTGAAAAAAGTGGTTTTTTGACCACCGTGCACATTTTTGCTCTTTTCAAAATTCTGAAAACGGTCTAGCTAGCTCGCCCGCGCCGAGACGCGTCTTCCGACACCTCAAACGTGCGGCTGGCTCGCATAGAACCGCGAAAAATTTAAAACATTCCTTTTTAGCATTTCGCCAAAATCCACCTAAGGAAGCCCCGTTCAGACAAAAATTGCAATATCTTTATAACCAGGATAGATATTTTGACACAGTTTTCAGCTGTTACGTTGTCGGATAGGTCTCCCTTAACGTTTTGACTAATTTTTATTGACCTACCCTGAAATTAAATTTCAGTCCTAGTACTTAGGCAATTTTTGTGAAAATTTTAATACTTACCAACCTTTATCTAGTATACCCCTTAAGTAATTTCTGTTCTATTTGCGGAATCGAGTTTCCACCTGTCTAACCTCGGTTTTCGGGCGCTTTGCGCGAACTGAAAATCCGATCGGTCGCTGAAAACTCGATTTTTTCCTGAAAAAAGTGGTTTTTTGACCACCGTGCACATTTTTGCTCTTTTCAAAATTCTGAAAACGGTCTAGCTAGCTCGCCCGCGCCGAGACGCGTCTTCCGACACCTCAAACGTGCGGCTGGCTCGCATAGAACCGCGAAAAATTTAAAACATTCCTTTTTAGCATTTCGCCAAAATCCACCTAAGGAAGCCCCGTTCAGACAAAAATTGCAATATCTTTATAACCAGGATAGATATTTTGACACAGTTTTCAGCTGTTACGTTGTCGGATAGGTCTCCCTTAACGTTTTGACTAATTTTTATTGACCTACCCTGAAATTAAATTTCAGTCCTAGTACTTAGGCAATTTTTGTGAAAATTTTAATACTTACCAACCTTTATCTAGTATAAGAAAAGAAAGTAAAATTTAAAACATTGGTTAAAAGTGGTTTTTTGACCACCGTGCACATTTTTGCTGTTTTCAAAATTCTGAAAACGGTCTAGCTAGCTCGCCCGCGCCGAGACGCGTCTTCCGACACCTCAAACGTGCGGCTGGCTCGCATAGAACCGCGAAAAATTTAAAACATTCCTTTTTAGCATTTCGCCAAAATCCACCTAAGGAAGCCCCGTTCAGACAAAAATTGCAATATCTTTATAACCAGGATAGATATTTTGACACAGTTTTCAGCTGTTACGTTGTCGGATAGGTCTCCCTTAACGTTTTGACTAATTTTTATTGACCTACCCTGAAATTAAATTTCAGTCCTAGTACTTAGGCAATTTTTGTGAAAATTTTAATACTTACCAACCTTTATCTAGTATACCCCTTAAGTAATTTCTGTTCTATTTGCGGAATCGAGTTTCCACCTGTCTAACCTCGGTTTTCGGGCGCTTTGCGCGAACTGAAAATCCGATCGGTCGCTGAAAACTCGATTTTTTCCTGAAAAAAGTGGTTTTTTGACCACCGTGCACATTTTTGCTCTTTTCAAAATTCTGAAAACGGTCTAGCTAGCTCGCCCGCGCCGAGACGCGTCTTCCGACACCTCAAACGTGCGGCTGGCTCGCATAGAACCGCGAAAAATTTAAAACATTCCTTTTTAGCATTTCGCCAAAATCCACCTAAGGAAGCCCCGTTCAGACAAAAATTGCAATATCTTTATAACCAGGATAGATATTTTGACACAGTTTTCAGCTGTTACGTTGTCGGATAGGTCTCCCTTAACGTTTTGACTAATTTTTATTGACCTACCCTGAAATTAAATTTCAGTCCTAGTACTTAGGCAATTTTTGTGAAAATTTTAATACTTACCAACCTTTATCTAGTATAAGAAAAGAAAGTAAAATTTAAAACATTGGTTAAAAGTGGTTTTTTGACCACCGTGCACATTTTTGCTCTTTTCAAAATTCTGAAAACGGTCTAGCTAGCTCGCCCGCGCCGAGACGCGTCTTCCGACACCTCAAACGTGCGGCTGGCTCGCATAGAACCGCGAAAAATTTAAAACATTCCTTTTTAGCATTTCGCCAAAATCCACCTAAGGAAGCCCCGTTCAGACAAAAATTGCAATATCTTTATAACCAGGATAGATATTTTGACACAGTTTTCAGCTGTTACGTTGTCGGATAGGTCTCCCTTAACGTTTTGACTAATTTTTATTGACCTACCCTGAAATTAAATTTCAGTCCTAGTACTTAGGCAATTTTTGTGAAAATTTTAATACTTACCAACCTTTATCTAGTATAAGAAAAGAAAGTAAAATTTAAAACATTGGTTAAAAGTGGTTTTTTGACCACCGTGCACATTTTTGCTCTTTTCAAAATTCTGAAAACGGTCTAGCTAGCTCGCCCGCGCCGAGACGCGTCTTCCGACACCTCAAACGTGCGGCTGGCTCGCATAGAACCGCGAAAAATTTAAAACATTCCTTTTTAGCATTTCGCCAAAATCCACCTAAGGAAGCCCCGTTCAGACAAAAATTGCAATATCTTTATAACCAGGATAGATATTTTGACACAGTTTTCAGCTGTTACGTTGTCGGATAGGTCTCCCTTAACGTTTTGACTAATTTTTATTGACCTACCCTGAAATTAAATTTCAGTCCTAGTACTTAGGCAATTTTTGTGAAAATTTTAATACTTACCAACCTTTATCTAGTATACCCCTTAAGTAATTTCTGTTCTATTTGCGGAATCGAGTTTCCACCTGTCTAACCTCGGTTTTCGGGCGCTTTGCGCGAACTGAAAATCCGATCGGTCGCTGAAAACTCGATTTTTTCCTGAAAAAAGTGGTTTTTTGACCACCGTGCACATTTTTGCTCTTTTCAAAATTCTGAAAACGGTCTAGCTAGCTCGCCCGCGCCGAGACGCGTCTTCCGACACCTCAAACGTGCGGCTGGCTCGCATAGAACCGCGAAAAATTTAAAACATTCCTTTTTAGCATTTCGCCAAAATCCACCTAAGGAAGCCCCGTTCAGACAAAAATTGCAATATCTTTATAACCAGGATAGATATTTTGACACAGTTTTCAGCTGTTACGTTGTCGGATAGGTCTCCCTTAACGTTTTGACTAATTTTTATTGACCTACCCTGAAATTAAATTTCAGTCCTAGTACTTAGGCAATTTTTGTGAAAATTTTAATACTTACCAACCTTTATCTAGTATACCCCTTAAGTAATTTCTGTTCTATTTGCGGAATCGAGTTTCCACCTGTCTAACCTCGGTTTTCGGGCGCTTTGCGCGAACTGAAAATCCGATCGGTCGCTGAAAACTCGATTTTTTCCTGAAAAAAGTGGTTTTTTGACCACCGTGCACATTTTTGCTCTTTTCAAAATTCTGAAAACGGTCTAGCTAGCTCGCCCGCGCCGAGACGCGTCTTCCGACACCTCAAACGTGCGGCTGGCTCGCATAGAACCGCGAAAAATTTAAAACATTCCTTTTTAGCATTTCGCCAAAATCCACCTAAGGAAGCCCCGTTCAGACAAAAATTGCAATATCTTTATAACCAGGATAGATATTTTGACACAGTTTTCAGCTGTTACGTTGTCGGATAGGTCTCCCTTAACGTTTTGACTAATTTTTATTGACCTACCCTGAAATTAAATTTCAGTCCTAGTACTTAGGCAATTTTTGTGAAAATTTTAATACTTACCAACCTTTATCTAGTATACCCCTTAAGTAATTTCTGTTCTATTTGCGGAATCGAGTTTCCACCTGTCTAACCTCGGTTTTCGGGCGCTTTGCGCGAACTGAAAATCCGATCGGTCGCTGAAAACTCGATTTTTTCCTGAAAAAAGTGGTTTTTTGACCACCGTGCACATTTTTGCTCTTTTCAAAATTCTGAAAACGGTCTAGCTAGCTCGCCCGCGCCGAGACGCGTCTTCCGACACCTCAAACGTGCGGCTGGCTCGCATAGAACCGCGAAAAATTTAAAACATTCCTTTTTAGCATTTCGCCAAAATCCACCTAAGGAAGCCCCGTTCAGACAAAAATTGCAATATCTTTATAACCAGGATAGATATTTTGACACAGTTTTCAGCTGTTACGTTGTCGGATAGGTCTCCCTTAACGTTTTGACTAATTTTTATTGACCTACCCTGAAATTAAATTTCAGTCCTAGTACTTAGGCAATTTTTGTGAAAATTTTAATACTTACCAACCTTTATCTAGTATAAGAAAAGAAAGTAAAATTTAAAACATTGGTTAAAAGTGGTTTTTTGACCACCGTGCACATTTTTGCTCTTTTCAAAATTCTGAAAACGGTCTAGCTAGCTCGCCCGCGCCGAGACGCGTCTTCCGACACCTCAAACGTGCGGCTGGCTCGCATAGAACCGCGAAAAATTTAAAACATTCCTTTTTAGCATTTCGCCAAAATCATCCACCTAAGGAAGCCCCGTTCAGACAAAAATTGCAATATCTTTATAACCAGGATAGATATTTTGACACAGTTTTCAGCTGTTACGTTGTCGGATAGGTCTCCCTTAACGTTTTGACTAATTTTTATTGACCTACCCTGAAATTAAATTTCAGTCCTAGTACTTAGGCAATTTTTGTGAAAATTTTAATACTTACCAACCTTTATCTAGTATACCCCTTAAGTAATTTCTGTTCTATTTGCGGAATCGAGTTTCCACCTGTCTAACCTCGGTTTTCGGGTGCTTTGCGCGAACTGAAAATCCGATCGGTCGCTGAAAACTCGATTTTTTCCTGAAAAAAGTGGTTTTTTGACCACCGTGCACATTTTTGCTCTTTTCAAAATTCTGAAAACGGTCTAGCTAGCTCGCCCGCGCCGAGACGCGTCTTCCGACACCTCAAACGTGCGGCTGGCTCGCATAGAACCGCGAAAAATTTAAAACATTCCTTTTTAGCATTTCGCCAAAATCCACCTAAGGAAGCCCCGTTCAGACAAAAATTGCAATATCTTTATAACCAGGATAGATATTTTGACACAGTTTTCAGCTGTTACGTTGTCGGATAGGTCTCCCTTAACGTTTTGACTAATTTTTATTGACCTACCCTGAAATTAAATTTCAGTCCTAGTACTTAGGCAATTTTTGTGAAAATTTTAATACTTACCAACCTTTATCTAGTATAAGAAAAGAAAGTAAAATTTAAAACATTGGTTAAAAGTGGTTTTTTGACCACCGTGCACATTTTTGCTCTTTTCAAAATTCTGAAAACGGTCTAGCTAGCTCGCCCGCGCCGAGACGCGTCTTCCGACACCTCAAACGTGCGGCTGGCTCGCATAGAACCGCGAAAAATTTAAAACATTCCTTTTTAGCATTTCGCCAAAATCCACCTAAGGAAGCCCCGTTCAGACAAAAATTGCAATATCTTTATAACCAGGATAGATATTTTGACACAGTTTTCAGCTGTTACGTTGTCGGATAGGTCTCCCTTAACGTTTTGACTAATTTTTATTGACCTACCCTGAAATTAAATTTCAGTCCTAGTACTTAGGCAATTTTTGTGAAAATTTTAATACTTACCAACCTTTATCTAGTATAAGAAAAGAAAGTAAAATTTAAAACATTGGTTAAAAGTGGTTTTTTGACCACCGTGCACATTTTTGCTCTTTTCAAAATTCTGAAAACGGTCTAGCTAGCTCGCCCGCGCCGAGACGCGTCTTCCGACACCTCAAACGTGCGGCTGGCTCGCATAGAACCGCGAAAAATTTAAAACATTCCTTTTTAGCATTTCGCCAAAATCCACCTAAGGAAGCCCCGTTCAGACAAAAATTGCAATATCTTTATAACCAGGATAGATATTTTGACACAGTTTTCAGCTGTTACGTTGTCGGATAGGTCTCCCTTAACGTTTTGACTAATTTTTATTGACCTACCCTGAAATTAAATTTCAGTCCTAGTACTTAGGCAATTTTTGTGAAAATTTTAATACTTACCAACCTTTATCTAGTATACCCCTTAAGTAATTTCTGTTCTATTTGCGGAATCGAGTTTCCACCTGTCTAACCTCGGTTTTCGGGCGCTTTGCGCGAACTGAAAATCCGATCGGTCGCTGAAAACTCGATTTTTTCCTGAAAAAAGTGGTTTTTTGACCACCGTGCACATTTTTGCTCTTTTCAAAATTCTGAAAACGGTCTAGCTAGCTCGCCCGCGCCGAGACGCGTCTTCCGACACCTCAAACGTGCGGCTGGCTCGCATAGAACCGCGAAAAATTTAAAACATTCCTTTTTAGCATTTCGCCAAAATCCACCTAAGGAAGCCCCGTTCAGACAAAAATTGCAATATCTTTATAACCAGGATAGATATTTTGACACAGTTTTCAGCTGTTACGTTGTCGGATAGGTCTCCCTTAACGTTTTGACTAATTTTTATTGACCTACCCTGAAATTAAATTTCAGTCCTAGTACTTAGGCAATTTTTGTGAAAATTTTAATACTTACCAACCTTTATCTAGTATACCCCTTAAGTAATTTCTGTTCTATTTGCGGAATCGAGTTTCCACCTGTCTAACCTCGGTTTTCGGGCGCTTTGCGCGAACTGAAAATCCGATCGGTCGCTGAAAACTCGATTTTTTCCTGAAAAAAGTGGTTTTTTGACCACCGTGCACATTTTTGCTCTTTTCAAAATTCTGAAAACGGTCTAGCTAGCTCGCCCGCGCCGAGACGCGTCTTCCGACACCTCAAACGTGCGGCTGGCTCGCATAGAACCGCGAAAAATTTAAAACATTCCTTTTTAGCATTTCGCCAAAATCCACCTAAGGAAGCCCCGTTCAGACAAAAATTGCAATATCTTTATAACCAGGATAGATATTTTGACACAGTTTTCAGCTGTTACGTTGTCGGATAGGTCTCCCTTAACGTTTTGACTAATTTTTATTGACCTACCCTGAAATTAAATTTCAGTCCTAGTACTTAGGCAATTTTTGTGAAAATTTTAATACTTACCAACCTTTATCTAGTATAAGAAAAGAAAGTAAAATTTAAAACATTGGTTAAAAGTGGTTTTTTGACCACCGTGCACATTTTTGCTCTTTTCAAAATTCTGAAAACGGTCTAGCTAGCTCGCCCGCGCCGAGACGCGTCTTCCGACACCTCAAACGTGCGGCTGGCTCGCATAGAACCGCGAAAAATTTAAAACATTCCTTTTTAGCATTTCGCCAAAATCATCCACCTAAGGAAGCCCCGTTCAGACAAAAATTGCAATATCTTTATAACCAGGATAGATATTTTGACACAGTTTTCAGCTGTTACGTTGTCGGATAGGTCTCCCTTAACGTTTTGACTAATTTTTATTGACCTACCCTGAAATTAAATTTCAGTCCTAGTACTTAGGCAATTTTTGTGAAAATTTTAATACTTACCAACCTTTATCTAGTATACCCCTTAAGTAATTTCTGTTCTATTTGCGGAATCGAGTTTCCACCTGTCTAACCTCGGTTTTCGGGCGCTTTGCGCGAACTGAAAATCCGATCGGTCGCTGAAAACTCGATTTTTTCCTGAAAAAAGTGGTTTTTTGACCACCGTGCACATTTTTGCTCTTTTCAAAATTCTGAAAACGGTCTAGCTAGCTCGCCCGCGCCGAGACGCGTCTTCCGACACCTCAAACGTGCGGCTGGCTCGCATAGAACCGCGAAAAATTTAAAACATTCCTTTTTAGCATTTCGCCAAAATCCACCTAAGGAAGCCCCGTTCAGACAAAAATTGCAATATCTTTATAACCAGGATAGATATTTTGACACAGTTTTCAGCTGTTACGTTGTCGGATAGGTCTCCCTTAACGTTTTGACTAATTTTTATTGACCTACCCTGAAATTAAATTTCAGTCCTAGTACTTAGGCAATTTTTGTGAAAATTTTAATACTTACCAACCTTTATCTAGTATACCCCTTAAGTAATTTCTGTTCTATTTGCGGAATCGAGTTTCCACCTGTCTAACCTCGGTTTTCGGGCGCTTTGCGCGAACTGAAAATCCGATCGGTCGCTGAAAACTCGATTTTTTCCTGAAAAAAGTGGTTTTTTGACCACCGTGCACATTTTTGCTCTTTTCAAAATTCTGAAAACGGTCTAGCTAGCTCGCCCGCGCCGAGACGCGTCTTCCGACACCTCAAACGTGCGGCTGGCTCGCATAGAACCGCGAAAAATTTAAAACATTCCTTTTTAGCATTTCGCCAAAATCCACCTAAGGAAGCCCCGTTCAGACAAAAATTGCAATATCTTTATAACCAGGATAGATATTTTGACACAGTTTTCAGCTGTTACGTTGTCGGATAGGTCTCCCTTAACGTTTTGACTAATTTTTATTGACCTACCCTGAAATTAAATTTCAGTCCTAGTACTTAGGCAATTTTTGTGAAAATTTTAATACTTACCAACCTTTATCTAGTATACCCCTTAAGTAATTTCTGTTCTATTTGCGGAATCGAGTTTCCACCTGTCTAACCTCGGTTTTCGGGCGCTTTGCGCGAACTGAAAATCCGATCGGTCGCTGAAAACTCGATTTTTTCCTGAAAAAAGTGGTTTTTTGACCACCGTGCACATTTTTGCTCTTTTCAAAATTCTGAAAACGGTCTAGCTAGCTCGCCCGCGCCGAGACGCGTCTTCCGACACCTCAAACGTGCGGCTGGCTCGCATAGAACCGCGAAAAATTTAAAACATTCCTTTTTAGCATTTCGCCAAAATCCACCTAAGGAAGCCCCGTTCAGACAAAAATTGCAATATCTTTATAACCAGGATAGATATTTTGACACAGTTTTCAGCTGTTACGTTGTCGGATAGGTCTCCCTTAACGTTTTGACTAATTTTTATTGACCTACCCTGAAATTAAATTTCAGTCCTAGTACTTAGGCAATTTTTGTGAAAATTTTAATACTTACCAACCTTTATCTAGTATAAGAAAAGAAAGTAAAATTTAAAACATTGGTTAAAAGTGGTTTTTTGACCACCGTGCACATTTTTGCTCTTTTCAAAATTCTGAAAACGGTCTAGCTAGCTCGCCCGCGCCGAGACGCGTCTTCCGACACCTCAAACGTGCGGCTGGCTCGCATAGAACCGCGAAAAATTTAAAACATTCCTTTTTAGCATTTCGCCAAAATCCACCTAAGGAAGCCCCGTTCAGACAAAAATTGCAATATCTTTATAACCAGGATAGATATTTTGACACAGTTTTCAGCTGTTACGTTGTCGGATAGGTCTCCCTTAACGTTTTGACTAATTTTTATTGACCTACCCTGAAATTAAATTTCAGTCCTAGTACTTAGGCAATTTTTGTGAAAATTTTAATACTTACCAACCTTTATCTAGTATACCCCTTAAGTAATTTCTGTTCTATTTGCGGAATCGAGTTTCCACCTGTCTAACCTCGGTTTTCGGGCGCTTTGCGCGAACTGAAAATCCGATCGGTCGCTGAAAACTCGATTTTTTCCTGAAAAAAGTGGTTTTTTGACCACCGTGCACATTTTTGCTCTTTTCAAAATTCTGAAAACGGTCTAGCTAGCTCGCCCGCGCCGAGACGCGTCTTCCGACACCTCAAACGTGCGGCTGGCTCGCATAGAACCGCGAAAAATTTAAAACATTCCTTTTTAGCATTTCGCCAAAATCATCCACCTAAGGAAGCCCCGTTCAGACAAAAATTGCAATATCTTTATAACCAGGATAGATATTTTGACACAGTTTTCAGCTGTTACGTTGTCGGATAGGTCTCCCTTAACGTTTTGACTAATTTTTATTGACCTACCCTGAAATTAAATTTCAGTCCTAGTACTTAGGCAATTTTTGTGAAAATTTTAATACTTACCAACCTTTATCTAGTATACCCCTTAAGTAATTTCTGTTCTATTTGCGGAATCGAGTTTCCACCTGTCTAACCTCGGTTTTCGGGCGCTTTGCGCGAACTGAAAATCCGATCGGTCGCTGAAAACTCGATTTTTTCCTGAAAAAAGTGGTTTTTTGACCACCGTGCACATTTTTGCTCTTTTCAAAATTCTGAAAACGGTCTAGCTAGCTCGCCCGCGCCGAGACGCGTCTTCCGACACCTCAAACGTGCGGCTGGCTCGCATAGAACCGCGAAAAATTTAAAACATTCCTTTTTAGCATTTCGCCAAAATCCACCTAAGGAAGCCCCGTTCAGACAAAAATTGCAATATCTTTATAACCAGGATAGATATTTTGACACAGTTTTCAGCTGTTACGTTGTCGGATAGGTCTCCCTTAACGTTTTGACTAATTTTTATTGACCTACCCTGAAATTAAATTTCAGTCCTAGTACTTAGGCAATTTTTGTGAAAATTTTAATACTTACCAACCTTTATCTAGTATACCCCTTAAGTAATTTCTGTTCTATTTGCGGAATCGAGTTTCCACCTGTCTAACCTCGGTTTTCGGGCGCTTTGCGCGAACTGAAAATCCGATCGGTCGCTGAAAACTCGATTTTTTCCTGAAAAAAGTGGTTTTTTGACCACCGTGCACATTTTTGCTCTTTTCAAAATTCTGAAAACGGTCTAGCTAGCTCGCCCGCGCCGAGACGCGTCTTCCGACACCTCAAACGTGCGGCTGGCTCGCATAGAACCGCGAAAAATTTAAAACATTCCTTTTTAGCATTTCGCCAAAATCCACCTAAGGAAGCCCCGTTCAGACAAAAATTGCAATATCTTTATAACCAGGATAGATATTTTGACACAGTTTTCAGCTGTTACGTTGTCGGATAGGTCTCCCTTAACGTTTTGACTAATTTTTATTGACCTACCCTGAAATTAAATTTCAGTCCTAGTACTTAGGCAATTTTTGTGAAAATTTTAATACTTACCAACCTTTATCTAGTATACCCCTTAAGTAATTTCTGTTCTATTTGCGGAATCGAGTTTCCACCTGTCTAACCTCGGTTTTCGGGCGCTTTGCGCGAACTGAAAATCCGATCGGTCGCTGAAAACTCGATTTTTTCCTGAAAAAAGTGGTTTTTTGACCACCGTGCACATTTTTGCTCTTTTCAAAATTCTGAAAACGGTCTAGCTAGCTCGCCCGCGCCGAGACGCGTCTTCCGACACCTCAAACGTGCGGCTGGCTCGCATAGAACCGCGAAAAATTTAAAACATTCCTTTTTAGCATTTCGCCAAAATCCACCTAAGGAAGCCCCGTTCAGACAAAAATTGCAATATCTTTATAACCAGGATAGATATTTTGACACAGTTTTCAGCTGTTACGTTGTCGGATAGGTCTCCCTTAACGTTTTGACTAATTTTTATTGACCTACCCTGAAATTAAATTTCAGTCCTAGTACTTAGGCAATTTTTGTGAAAATTTTAATACTTACCAACCTTTATCTAGTATACCCCTTAAGTAATTTCTGTTCTATTTGCGGAATCGAGTTTCCACCTGTCTAACCTCGGTTTTCGGGCGCTTTGCGCGAACTGAAAATCCGATCGGTCGCTGAAAACTCGATTTTTTCCTGAAAAAAGTGGTTTTTTGACCACCGTGCACATTTTTGCTCTTTTCAAAATTCTGAAAACGGTCTAGCTAGCTCGCCCGCGCCGAGACGCGTCTTCCGACACCTCAAACGTGCGGCTGGCTCGCATAGAACCGCGAAAAATTTAAAACATTCCTTTTTAGCATTTCGCCAAAATCCACCTAAGGAAGCCCCGTTCAGACAAAAATTGCAATATCTTTATAACCAGGATAGATATTTTGACACAGTTTTCAGCTGTTACGTTGTCGGATAGGTCTCCCTTAACGTTTTGACTAATTTTTATTGACCTACCCTGAAATTAAATTTCAGTCCTAGTACTTAGGCAATTTTTGTGAAAATTTTAATACTTACCAACCTTTATCTAGTATAAAAAAAGAAAGTAAAATTTAAAACATTGGTTAAAAGTGGTTTTTTGACCACCGTGCACATTTTTGCTCTTTTCAAAATTCTGAAAACGGTCTAGCTAGCTCGCCCGCGCCGAGACGCGTCTTCCGACACCTCAAACGTGCGGCTGGCTCGCATAGAACCGCGAAAAATTTAAAACATTCCTTTTTAGCATTTCGCCAAAATCCACCTAAGGAAGCCCCGTTCAGACAAAAATTGCAATATCTTTATAACCAGGATAGATATTTTGACACAGTTTTCAGCTGTTACGTTGTCGGATAGGTCTCCCTTAACGTTTTGACTAATTTTTATTGACCTACCCTGAAATTAAATTTCAGTCCTAGTACTTAGGCAATTTTTGTGAAAATTTTAATACTTACCAACCTTTATCTAGTATACCCCTTAAGTAATTTCTGTTCTATTTGCGGAATCGAGTTTCCACCTGTCTAACCTCGGTTTTCGGGCGCTTTGCGCGAACTGAAAATCCGATCGGTCGCTGAAAACTCGATTTTTTCCTGAAAAAAGTGGTTTTTTGACCACCGTGCACATTTTTGCTCTTTTCAAAATTCTGAAAACGGTCTAGCTAGCTCGCCCGCGCCGAGACGCGTCTTCCGACACCTCAAACGTGCGGCTGGCTCGCATAGAACCGCGAAAAATTTAAAACATTCCTTTTTAGCATTTCGCCAAAATCCACCTAAGGAAGCCCCGTTCAGACAAAAATTGCAATATCTTTATAACCAGGATAGATATTTTGACACAGTTTTCAGCTGTTACGTTGTCGGATAGGTCTCCCTTAACGTTTTGACTAATTTTTATTGACCTACCCTGAAATTAAATTTCAGTCCTAGTACTTAGGCAATTTTTGTGAAAATTTTAATACTTACCAACCTTTATCTAGTATACCCCTTAAGTAATTTCTGTTCTATTTGCGGAATCGAGTTTCCACCTGTCTAACCTCGGTTTTCGGGCGCTTTGCGCGAACTGAAAATCCGATCGGTCGCTGAAAACTCGATTTTTTCCTGAAAAAAGTGGTTTTTTGACCACCGTGCACATTTTTGCTCTTTTCAAAATTCTGAAAACGGTCTAGCTAGCTCGCCCGCGCCGAGACGCGTCTTCCGACACCTCAAACGTGCGGCTGGCTCGCATAGAACCGCGAAAAATTTAAAACATTCCTTTTTAGCATTTCGCCAAAATCCACCTAAGGAAGCCCCGTTCAGACAAAAATTGCAATATCTTTATAACCAGGATAGATATTTTGACACAGTTTTCAGCTGTTACGTTGTCGGATAGGTCTCCCTTAACGTTTTGACTAATTTTTATTGACCTACCCTGAAATTAAATTTCAGTCCTAGTACTTAGGCAATTTTTGTGAAAATTTTAATACTTACCAACCTTTATCTAGTATAAGAAAAGAAAGTAAAATTTAAAACATTGGTTAAAAGTGGTTTTTTGACCACCGTGCACATTTTTGCTCTTTTCAAAATTCTGAAAACGGTCTAGCTAGCTCGCCCGCGCCGAGACGCGTCTTCCGACACCTCAAACGTGCGGCTGGCTCGCATAGAACCGCGAAAAATTTAAAACATTCCTTTTTAGCATTTCGCCAAAATCCACCTAAGGAAGCCCCGTTCAGACAAAAATTGCAATATCTTTATAACCAGGATAGATATTTTGACACAGTTTTCAGCTGTTACGTTGTCGGATAGGTCTCCCTTAACGTTTTGACTAATTTTTATTGACCTACCCTGAAATTAAATTTCAGTCCTAGTACTTAGGCAATTTTTGTGAAAATTTTAATACTTACCAACCTTTATCTAGTATACCCCTTAAGTAATTTCTGTTCTATTTGCGGAATCGAGTTTCCACCTGTCTAACCTCGGTTTTCGGGCGCTTTGCGCGAACTGAAAATCCGATCGGTCGCTGAAAACTCGATTTTTTCCTGAAAAAAGTGGTTTTTTGACCACCGTGCACATTTTTGCTCTTTTCAAAATTCTGAAAACGGTCTAGCTAGCTCGCCCGCGCCGAGACGCGTCTTCCGACACCTCAAACGTGCGGCTGGCTCGCATAGAACCGCGAAAAATTTAAAACATTCCTTTTTAGCATTTCGCCAAAATCATCCACCTAAGGAAGCCCCGTTCAGACAAAAATTGCAATATCTTTATAACCAGGATAGATATTTTGACACAGTTTTCAGCTGTTACGTTGTCGGATAGGTCTCCCTTAACGTTTTGACTAATTTTTATTGACCTACCCTGAAATTAAATTTCAGTCCTAGTACTTAGGCAATTTTTGTGAAAATTTTAATACTTACCAACCTTTATCTAGTATACCCCTTAAGTAATTTCTGTTCTATTTGCGGAATCGAGTTTCCACCTGTCTAACCTCGGTTTTCGGGCGCTTTGCGCGAACTGAAAATCCGATCGGTCGCTGAAAACTCGATTTTTTCCTGAAAAAAGTGGTTTTTTGACCACCGTGCACATTTTTGCTCTTTTCAAAATTCTGAAAACGGTCTAGCTAGCTCGCCCGCGCCGAGACGCGTCTTCCGACACCTCAAACGTGCGGCTGGCTCGCATAGAACCGCGAAAAATTTAAAACATTCCTTTTTAGCATTTCGCCAAAATCCACCTAAGGAAGCCCCGTTCAGACAAAAATTGCAATATCTTTATAACCAGGATAGATATTTTGACACAGTTTTCAGCTGTTACGTTGTCGGATAGGTCTCCCTTAACGTTTTGACTAATTTTTATTGACCTACCCTGAAATTAAATTTCAGTCCTAGTACTTAGGCAATTTTTGTGAAAATTTTAATACTTACCAACCTTTATCTAGTATACCCCTTAAGTAATTTCTGTTCTATTTGCGGAATCGAGTTTCCACCTGTCTAACCTCGGTTTTCGGGCGCTTTGCGCGAACTGAAAATCCGATCGGTCGCTGAAAACTCGATTTTTTCCTGAAAAAAGTGGTTTTTTGACCACCGTGCACATTTTTGCTCTTTTCAAAATTCTGAAAACGGTCTAGCTAGCTCGCCCGCGCCGAGACGCGTCTTCCGACACCTCAAACGTGCGGCTGGCTCGCATAGAACCGCGAAAAATTTAAAACATTCCTTTTTAGCATTTCGCCAAAATCCACCTAAGGAAGCCCCGTTCAGACAAAAATTGCAATATCTTTATAACCAGGATAGATATTTTGACACAGTTTTCAGCTGTTACGTTGTCGGATAGGTCTCCCTTAACGTTTTGACTAATTTTTATTGACCTACCCTGAAATTAAATTTCAGTCCTAGTACTTAGGCAATTTTTGTGAAAATTTTAATACTTACCAACCTTTATCTAGTATACCCCTTAAGTAATTTCTGTTCTATTTGCGGAATCGAGTTTCCACCTGTCTAACCTCGGTTTTCGGGCGCTTTGCGCGAACTGAAAATCCGATCGGTCGCTGAAAACTCGATTTTTTCCTGAAAAAAGTGGTTTTTTGACCACCGTGCACATTTTTGCTCTTTTCAAAATTCTGAAAACGGTCTAGCTAGCTCGCCCGCGCCGAGACGCGTCTTCCGACACCTCAAACGTGCGGCTGGCTCGCATAGAACCGCGAAAAATTTAAAACATTCCTTTTTAGCATTTCGCCAAAATCCACCTAAGGAAGCCCCGTTCAGACAAAAATTGCAATATCTTTATAACCAGGATAGATATTTTGACACAGTTTTCAGCTGTTACGTTGTCGGATAGGTCTCCCTTAACGTTTTGACTAATTTTTATTGACCTACCCTGAAATTAAATTTCAGTCCTAGTACTTAGGCAATTTTTGTGAAAATTTTAATACTTACCAACCTTTATCTAGTATAAGAAAAGAAAGTAAAATTTAAAACATTGGTTAAAAGTGGTTTTTTGACCACCGTGCACATTTTTGCTCTTTTCAAAATTCTGAAAACGGTCTAGCTAGCTCGCCCGCGCCGAGACGCGTCTTCCGACACCTCAAACGTGCGGCTGGCTCGCATAGAACCGCGAAAAATTTAAAACATTCCTTTTTAGCATTTCGCCAAAATCCACCTAAGGAAGCCCCGTTCAGACAAAAATTGCAATATCTTTATAACCAGGATAGATATTTTGACACAGTTTTCAGCTGTTACGTTGTCGGATAGGTCTCCCTTAACGTTTTGACTAATTTTTATTGACCTACCCTGAAATTAAATTTCAGTCCTAGTACTTAGGCAATTTTTGTGAAAATTTTAATACTTACCAACCTTTATCTAGTATACCCCTTAAGTAATTTCTGTTCTATTTGCGGAATCGAGTTTCCACCTGTCTAACCTCGGTTTTCGGGCGCTTTGCGCGAACTGAAAATCCGATCGGTCGCTGAAAACTCGATTTTTTCCTGAAAAAAGTGGTTTTTTGACCACCGTGCACATTTTTGCTCTTTTCAAAATTCTGAAAACGGTCTAGCTAGCTCGCCCGCGCCGAGACGCGTCTTCCGACACCTCAAACGTGCGGCTGGCTCGCATAGAACCGCGAAAAATTTAAAACATTCCTTTTTAGCATTTCGCCAAAATCCACCTAAGGAAGCCCCGTTCAGACAAAAATTGCAATATCTTTATAACCAGGATAGATATTTTGACACAGTTTTCAGCTGTTACGTTGTCGGATAGGTCTCCCTTAACGTTTTGACTAATTTTTATTGACCTACCCTGAAATTAAATTTCAGTCCTAGTACTTAGGCAATTTTTGTGAAAATTTTAATACTTACCAACCTTTATCTAGTATACCCCTTAAGTAATTTCTGTTCTATTTGCGGAATCGAGTTTCCACCTGTCTAACCTCGGTTTTCGGGCGCTTTGCGCGAACTGAAAATCCGATCGGTCGCTGAAAACTCGATTTTTTCCTGAAAAAAGTGGTTTTTTGACCACCGTGCACATTTTTGCTCTTTTCAAAATTCTGAAAACGGTCTAGCTAGCTCGCCCGCGCCGAGACGCGTCTTCCGACACCTCAAACGTGCGGCTGGCTCGCATAGAACCGCGAAAAATTTAAAACATTCCTTTTTAGCATTTCGCCAAAATCCACCTAAGGAAGCCCCGTTCAGACAAAAATTGCAATATCTTTATAACCAGGATAGATATTTTGACACAGTTTTCAGCTGTTACGTTGTCGGATAGGTCTCCCTTAACGTTTTGACTAATTTTTATTGACCTACCCTGAAATTAAATTTCAGTCCTAGTACTTATGCAATTTTTGTGAAAATTTTAATACTTACCAACCTTTATCTAGTATACCCCTTAAGTAATTTCTGTTCTATTTGCGGAATCGAGTTTCCACCTGTCTAACCTCGGTTTTCGGGCGCTTTGCGCGAACTGAAAATCCGATCGGTCGCTGAAAACTCGATTTTTTCCTGAAAAAAGTGGTTTTTTGACCACCGTGCACATTTTTGCTCTTTTCAAAATTCTGAAAACGGTCTAGCTAGCTCGCCCGCGCCGAGACGCGTCTTCCGACACCTCAAACGTGCGGCTGGCTCGCATAGAACCGCGAAAAATTTAAAACATTCCTTTTTAGCATTTCGCCAAAATCCACCTAAGGAAGCCCCGTTCAGACAAAAATTGCAATATCTTTATAACCAGGATAGATATTTTGACACAGTTTTCAGCTGTTACGTTGTCGGATAGGTCTCCCTTAACGTTTTGACTAATTTTTATTGACCTACCCTGAAATTAAATTTCAGTCCTAGTACTTAGGCAATTTTTGTGAAAATTTTAATACTTACCAACCTTTATCTAGTATACCCCTTAAGTAATTTCTGTTCTATTTGCGGAATCGAGTTTCCACCTGTCTAACCTCGGTTTTCGGGCGCTTTGCGCGAACTGAAAATCCGATCGGTCGCTGAAAACTCGATTTTTTCCTGAAAAAAGTGGTTTTTTGACCACCGTGCACATTTTTGCTCTTTTCAAAATTCTGAAAACGGTCTAGCTAGCTCGCCCGCGCCGAGACGCGTCTTCCGACACCTCAAACGTGCGGCTGGCTCGCATAGAACCGCGAAAAATTTAAAACATTCCTTTTTAGCATTTCGCCAAAATCCACCTAAGGAAGCCCCGTTCAGACAAAAATTGCAATATCTTTATAACCAGGATAGATATTTTGACACAGTTTTCAGCTGTTACGTTGTCGGATAGGTCTCCCTTAACGTTTTGACTAATTTTTATTGACCTACCCTGAAATTAAATTTCAGTCCTAGTACTTAGGCAATTTTTGTGAAAATTTTAATACTTACCAACCTTTATCTAGTATACCCCTTAAGTAATTTCTGTTCTATTTGCGGAATCGAGTTTCCACCTGTCTAACCTCGGTTTTCGGGCGCTTTGCGCGAACTGAAAATCCGATCGGTCGCTGAAAACTCGATTTTTTCCTGAAAAAAGTGGTTTTTTGACCACCGTGCACATTTTTGCTCTTTTCAAAATTCTGAAAACGGTCTAGCTAGCTCGCCCGCGCCGAGACGCGTCTTCCGACACCTCAAACGTGCGGCTGGCTCGCATAGAACCGCGAAAAATTTAAAACATTCCTTTTTAGCATTTCGCCAAAATCCACCTAAGGAAGCCCCGTTCAGACAAAAATTGCAATATCTTTATAACCAGGATAGATATTTTGACACAGTTTTCAGCTGTTACGTTGTCGGATAGGTCTCCCTTAACGTTTTGACTAATTTTTATTGACCTACCCTGAAATTAAATTTCAGTCCTAGTACTTAGGCAATTTTTGTGAAAATTTTAATACTTACCAACCTTTATCTAGTATAAGAAAAGAAAGTAAAATTTAAAACATTGGTTAAAAGTGGTTTTTTGACCACCGTGCACATTTTTGCTCTTTTCAAAATTCTGAAAACGGTCTAGCTAGCTCGCCCGCGCCGAGACGCGTCTTCCGACACCTCAAACGTGCGGCTGGCTCGCATAGAACCGCGAAAAATTTAAAACATTCCTTTTTAGCATTTCGCCAAAATCCACCTAAGGAAGCCCCGTTCAGACAAAAATTGCAATATCTTTATAACCAGGATAGATATTTTGACACAGTTTTCAGCTGTTACGTTGTCGGATAGGTCTCCCTTAACGTTTTGACTAATTTTTATTGACCTACCCTGAAATTAAATTTCAGTCCTAGTACTTAGGCAATTTTTGTGAAAATTTTAATACTTACCAACCTTTATCTAGTATACCCCTTAAGTAATTTCTGTTCTATTTGCGGAATCGAGTTTCCACCTGTCTAACCTCGGTTTTCGGGCGCTTTGCGCGAACTGAAAATCCGATCGGTCGCTGAAAACTCGATTTTTTCCTGAAAAAAGTGGTTTTTTGACCACCGTGCACATTTTTGCTCTTTTCAAAATTCTGAAAACGGTCTAGCTAGCTCGCCCGCGCCGAGACGCGTCTTCCGACACCTCAAACGTGCGGCTGGCTCGCATAGAACCGCGAAAAATTTAAAACATTCCTTTTTAGCATTTCGCCAAAATCCACCTAAGGAAGCCCCGTTCAGACAAAAATTGCAATATCTTTATAACCAGGATAGATATTTTGACACAGTTTTCAGCTGTTACGTTGTCGGATAGGTCTCCCTTAACGTTTTGACTAATTTTTATTGACCTACCCTGAAATTAAATTTCAGTCCTAGTACTTAGGCAATTTTTGTGAAAATTTTAATACTTACCAACCTTTATCTAGTATACCCCTTAAGTAATTTCTGTTCTATTTGCGGAATCGAGTTTCCACCTGTCTAACCTCGGTTTTCGGGCGCTTTGCGCGAACTGAAAATCCGATCGGTCGCTGAAAACTCGATTTTTTCCTGAAAAAAGTGGTTTTTTGACCACCGTGCACATTTTTGCTCTTTTCAAAATTCTGAAAACGGTCTAGCTAGCTCGCCCGCGCCGAGACGCGTCTTCCGACACCTCAAACGTGCGGCTGGCTCGCATAGAACCGCGAAAAATTTAAAACATTCCTTTTTAGCATTTCGCCAAAATCCACCTAAGGAAGCCCCGTTCAGACAAAAATTGCAATATCTTTATAACCAGGATAGATATTTTGACACAGTTTTCAGCTGTTACGTTGTCGGATAGGTCTCCCTTAACGTTTTGACTAATTTTTATTGACCTACCCTGAAATTAAATTTCAGTCCTAGTACTTAGGCAATTTTTGTGAAAATTTTAATACTTACCAACCTTTATCTAGTATAAGAAAAGAAAGTAAAATTTAAAACATTGGTTAAAAGTGGTTTTTTGACCACCGTGCACATTTTTGCTCTTTTCAAAATTCTGAAAACGGTCTAGCTAGCTCGCCCGCGCCGAGACGCGTCTTCCGACACCTCAAACGTGCGGCTGGCTCGCATAGAACCGCGAAAAATTTAAAACATTCCTTTTTAGCATTTCGCCAAAATCCACCTAAGGAAGCCCCGTTCAGACAAAAATTGCAATATCTTTATAACCAGGATAGATATTTTGACACAGTTTTCAGCTGTTACGTTGTCGGATAGGTCTCCCTTAACGTTTTGACTAATTTTTATTGACCTACCCTGAAATTAAATTTCAGTCCTAGTACTTAGGCAATTTTTGTGAAAATTTTAATACTTACCAACCTTTATCTAGTATACCCCTTAAGTAATTTCTGTTCTATTTGCGGAATCGAGTTTCCACCTGTCTAACCTCGGTTTTCGGGCGCTTTGCGCGAACTGAAAATCCGATCGGTCGCTGAAAACTCGATTTTTTCCTGAAAAAAGTGGTTTTTTGACCACCGTGCACATTTTTGCTCTTTTCAAAATTCTGAAAACGGTCTAGCTAGCTCGCCCGCGCCGAGACGCGTCTTCCGACACCTCAAACGTGCGGCTGGCTCGCATAGAACCGCGAAAAATTTAAAACATTCCTTTTTAGCATTTCGCCAAAATCCACCTAAGGAAGCCCCGTTCAGACAAAAATTGCAATATCTTTATAACCAGGATAGATATTTTGACACAGTTTTCAGCTGTTACGTTGTCGGATAGGTCTCCCTTAACGTTTTGACTAATTTTTATTGACCTACCCTGAAATTAAATTTCAGTCCTAGTACTTAGGCAATTTTTGTGAAAATTTTAATACTTACCAACCTTTATCTAGTATACCCCTTAAGTAATTTCTGTTCTATTTGCGGAATCGAGTTTCCACCTGTCTAACCTCGGTTTTCGGGCGCTTTGCGCGAACTGAAAATCCGATCGGTCGCTGAAAACTCGATTTTTTCCTGAAAAAAGTGGTTTTTTGACCACCGTGCACATTTTTGCTCTTTTCAAAATTCTGAAAACGGTCTAGCTAGCTCGCCCGCGCCGAGACGCGTCTTCCGACACCTCAAACGTGCGGCTGGCTCGCATAGAACCGCGAAAAATTTAAAACATTCCTTTTTAGCATTTCGCCAAAATCCACCTAAGGAAGCCCCGTTCAGACAAAAATTGCAATATCTTTATAACCAGGATAGATATTTTGACACAGTTTTCAGCTGTTACGTTGTCGGATAGGTCTCCCTTAACGTTTTGACTAATTTTTATTGACCTACCCTGAAATTAAATTTCAGTCCTAGTACTTAGGCAATTTTTGTGAAAATTTTAATACTTACCAACCTTTATCTAGTATACCCCTTAAGTAATTTCTGTTCTATTTGCGGAATCGAGTTTCCACCTGTCTAACCTCGGTTTTCGGGCGCTTTGCGCGAACTGAAAATCCGATCGGTCGCTGAAAACTCGATTTTTTCCTGAAAAAAGTGGTTTTTTGACCACCGTGCACATTTTTGCTCTTTTCAAAATTCTGAAAACGGTCTAGCTAGCTCGCCCGCGCCGAGACGCGTCTTCCGACACCTCAAACGTGCGGCTGGCTCGCATAGAACCGCGAAAAATTTAAAACATTCCTTTTTAGCATTTCGCCAAAATCCACCTAAGGAAGCCCCGTTCAGACAAAAATTGCAATATCTTTATAACCAGGATAGATATTTTGACACAGTTTTCAGCTGTTACGTTGTCGGATAGGTCTCCCTTAACGTTTTGACTAATTTTTATTGACCTACCCTGAAATTAAATTTCAGTCCTAGTACTTAGGCAATTTTTGTGAAAATTTTAATACTTACCAACCTTTATCTAGTATAAGAAAAGAAAGTAAAATTTAAAACATTGGTTAAAAGTGGTTTTTTGACCACCGTGCACATTTTTGCTCTTTTCAAAATTCTGAAAACGGTCTAGCTAGCTCGCCCGCGCCGAGACGCGTCTTCCGACACCTCAAACGTGCGGCTGGCTCGCATAGAACCGCGAAAAATTTAAAACATTCCTTTTTAGCATTTCGCCAAAATCCACCTAAGGAAGCCCCGTTCAGACAAAAATTGCAATATCTTTATAACCAGGATAGATATTTTGACACAGTTTTCAGCTGTTACGTTGTCGGATAGGTCTCCCTTAACGTTTTGACTAATTTTTATTGACCTACCCTGAAATTAAATTTCAGTCCTAGTACTTAGGCAATTTTTGTGAAAATTTTAATACTTACCAACCTTTATCTAGTATACCCCTTAAGTAATTTCTGTTCTATTTGCGGAATCGAGTTTCCACCTGTCTAACCTCGGTTTTCGGGCGCTTTGCGCGAACTGAAAATCCGATCGGTCGCTGAAAACTCGATTTTTTCCTGAAAAAAGTGGTTTTTTGACCACCGTGCACATTTTTGCTCTTTTCAAAATTCTGAAAACGGTCTAGCTAGCTCGCCCGCGCCGAGACGCGTCTTCCGACACCTCAAACGTGCGGCTGGCTCGCATAGAACCGCGAAAAATTTAAAACATTCCTTTTTAGCATTTCGCCAAAATCCACCTAAGGAAGCCCCGTTCAGACAAAAATTGCAATATCTTTATAACCAGGATAGATATTTTGACACAGTTTTCAGCTGTTACGTTGTCGGATAGGTCTCCCTTAACGTTTTGACTAATTTTTATTGACCTACCCTGAAATTAAATTTCAGTCCTAGTACTTAGGCAATTTTTGTGAAAATTTTAATACTTACCAACCTTTATCTAGTATACCCCTTAAGTAATTTCTGTTCTATTTGCGGAATCGAGTTTCCACCTGTCTAACCTCGGTTTTCGGGCGCTTTGCGCGAACTGAAAATCCGATCGGTCGCTGAAAACTCGATTTTTTCCTGAAAAAAGTGGTTTTTTGACCACCGTGCACATTTTTGCTCTTTTCAAAATTCTGAAAACGGTCTAGCTAGCTCGCCCGCGCCGAGACGCGTCTTCCGACACCTCAAACGTGCGGCTGGCTCGCATAGAACCGCGAAAAATTTAAAACATTCCTTTTTAGCATTTCGCCAAAATCCACCTAAGGAAGCCCCGTTCAGACAAAAATTGCAATATCTTTATAACCAGGATAGATATTTTGACACAGTTTTCAGCTGTTACGTTGTCGGATAGGTCTCCCTTAACGTTTTGACTAATTTTTATTGACCTACCCTGAAATTAAATTTCAGTCCTAGTACTTAGGCAATTTTTGTGAAAATTTTAATACTTACCAACCTTTATCTAGTATAAGAAAAGAAAGTAAAATTTAAAACATTGGTTAAAAGTGGTT